>WSYH01000608.1:116402-183974 GCA_036426205.1 Ascaphus truei
CAGTAGCTGAGTGTTGTAGGGACAGGCCCCAGATTAGGGACCCTGCCATTATCAGTATCCAGTGGAAGTTAGGGACACAGCGGATGCTGCGTTTCATTGCTGAGAGACTTGGGCTCAAGTCTCTGCCATTAAAGAGAGCTGGACTATCTTCAGGGTGGGATCGCCCCTGACGGATCACCACGCGGGTGAATCCTGGATATCGTGTATGAGCTCGTCTGATCCTTTGTGAAGCCAGTTGCAGGGAGATCGTAACAACAAGTGTACCAACATCCTATTAGCTTTTATAGTGACTGCGCAGTCATACATATCCTTTCTCTGTAGAGTGCGGGACATTGTGTGAGGTTACTGGACACGGGGTGGGATCACCCGGTGATAGGGGATTAGCGTCCTGCGAGACGCAGTAGTCAGTGTCTCCTCTAGGGAGGGACACCTGTTGATATACGTGCATCTGCTTATGGTTATTATATGCAAGTACGTTCTATGGTTGCTGCAAGTAAAGTCATTAATTGTTTACATACGTTGTGTGAAGTGATATTAATGTGTCCTGCGAGGAACAATTCCTGCTCTGCTAGGAACCATCGCAGGTGAAGGCGCTGCACCGAGTACAGGGTTACTCCTAATATAATTGCCCCAGGTTCCCCCTTGCGGAAGCTCAGCCCTCCTGTGAGCCTAACGGGTAAAGCACCACACCTAGTAACACTAAGTTCCCCGCACCTACACTATATCTGCGATTGGGTGGGGTGGAATACTCGTTACATTTGGAGGCGCTGCTGAGATTCTAGACCTGGGGTGCCCTGTTCCATTTTTTTTTTTTTGTCAAAATGTCACCACCATTACCGTCCCCGTCACGCTCAGGAGTGTATGACTGGGCCGTAGAGCTGCAAGTGCCGCCGCCCCACACGCTCGCAGTGAGCCGGGTCCCTGTTGATACTCCGTCTTCGTCCATACAAATGGCCCTGAGGCAGCACCCACATATCCGGGATGCTGCCAAAATAAAAGTGTTAGAGCGACGTAAGGATGAGGACCAGGAGTACTGCTCCGTGTTAGTGAGTATAGGGCAAGATATAACTGAAGACCAGGGTCCGTCCAGCTTGTGGCTCGCAAGGCCAATTGGTTCCTGCTGTATTGTTGTTTACCCTGAACTGCCCATAAAATCTGAACCCACAGCTCTCGCACAAACTTAGAAGAGGTTGCTTTGCATACATCATCTTCCCCTGCTGAGAGTTATTGCGGGGCCGACCGGGCTGCGATCACCGATTACAGTCCACCGTTAAGTATTGCCAACCCGTCCTCTAAACCTGGGGATGAAATCCGAATGCTAGCTCAGACTATCCTAGATATGGGGGCGGCCAAATCCGAAGCTCCGTCCCAACAGCAGTATCGCAAGCTAAAGATCTTTTCGGGGACCAAACCGACCCCGACGGGCGAAGAAGCGTTTGAAGTCTGGAGGGAATACACTTCTCAGGTTCTAGAAGAGTGGATGTGCTCTGAGTTGGTGAAGCGGCAACGCATAATGGAATGCCTGCGTCCTCCCGCATCCACCACAATACAGATGGCTAAAGATCAGCATGCGGACGTCACCGCACATCAAATGCTAGAGACTCTTGTGCGGGCTTACGGGCGAACCGAAGACATAGGACAATTGATGAAGAGGTACTACAAACTTTGCCAAAAAGACGGAGAGGAGCTATCTGATTTCCTACAGAGGATTCAAGCAGTCTTATGGGAGCTGCGTAAAAGGAAACGTATTACGGCCGCAGAGGTGGATGAGTATCGCCACGAGCAATTTCTGAGAGGAGCTCTACCCGACCATCATATTATACTCATGATGAGGCGTTCTCTGATGCGAGGTGATCCCCCTTCCTGGGAGGAGCTAATAGATGAGATAAAAGAACATTAAGCCTACGCCCAGTTGCATACTCCCAAGAAGACTAAGGAGTCTCCAACGAGTGAACCTCCGGGGGCTGCTGCGCCAAAGGCCAAGAAAACCCCAATTCAGGAAGAAGAGGCCGCAACCAAGGTTCCGGTCTCCAAATCTAGACCCCCCGGGAAATCCTCCCCGTACAGGAGTCGTCCCGAACGCAGAGAAATCGTTTGCTATAACTGCGGTAAGAAGGGCCACTTCTCCAGTGACTGTCCAGAAAGGGAGGACCCCCCGGAGGAAAAACCTCCAAATAGAGGGAATTCAGCCCGGGCAATGGTCTGCAGCGGGCGACTGGCAGAGTCTGATCCAGAAACCCCTACTGGACCTGAAGAGGCTTCGTCTGACACCTTACCCGGGGATGCGTACCGTCAAGTAGCCCCCCCAGCCATAATGCCTGTTGTACTGGAGGGAATCTACGCCTCTGCCTTACTGGACACCGGGTCCCAAGTGACTATTATATACCGCAAGTTCTATGACCAGCACCTTAGACACTGCCCCCTGAAGTCGGCCGAACATATGAAGGTCAGGGGGTTAAGTAATGAAGACTACCCCATCGACGGGATTGCAAGGGTTGAACTAGAAATACTCCAACTGAACACCGGCAAGAGACACCCCATGCACGTAGCGGCCATGGTTTGCCCGGAGCCTCAAGACCAGTGCAAGTATCCGATCATCTTGGGGACCAATACTGATAAAGTGCAAGCTGTGATCAGATCCTACCTGAAAGAGACCAACGAGTTGCCGGTGGCCCATTTGCTCCTAGACCCCGTCCTACGAGAGGAGTGTAACCGGGTATATGCCTTGGAGCGCCACGGGGATATCTACAATCGTCAACGCGGACTGACGACCATTTTACCAGGGGGAGTGCAACGAATGGCCATCTGGTGCTGTTATCCCGAACGAGACGAGAGTGATCAGCTTTTCTCTCTGGAGAGTACCCTTGAGGAAGAAGTTCAGAGAGGGTATAGGGTACTACCCGAAGTGAGGGAGTGGACGACTAAAATCACTCTACACACCTATGTGTATGTGCAGAACATCTCCCCCTTCCCGATGGAACTTGATGCCGACCAGAGTCTGGGTTGCATATATCCGGTCAGCCATGTGGAAACAACGCCCCAGGTGAATGCGGTGGCAGTGAATGAGCGGTTAGTCGATCTGAACTTCAACTTCGGCTAGTCGACATTGCCCCTTGAGTGCAAAGAGCGGCTGACAACCCAGTTGAATAAACGACGGACTGTGTTCTCCACGAGTGAGATGGATGTGTGGGGTGCAGTCGCAGCGCCCAACATGCCATTCGACTGAGTGATGCCACCCCGTTCCGGGAACGCTCTCGTCGTATCGCCCCGCGGGATGTGGACGATGTGAGGAACGTCATACAGGAAATGGAGACCGCGGGGATTTTGACGGAGTCTCTGGGCCCCTACGCGTCACCCATAGTGGTGGTGAGGAAAAAGAACAGATCCGTACGACTGTGTGTCGACTATCGAACCCTGAACAATCGTACGATACCGTATCAATACAACCTTCCTCGCATTGAAGAGATCCTGAATGCTCTGAACGGAAGCCAATGGTTCAGCGTGCTTGATCTACGATCCGGGTACTATCAGGTACCTATGAATGCAGAGGATCAGGAGAAAACAGCCTTAGTCTGTCCCCTGGGGTTCTACCAATTTACACGTATGCCCCAAGGTATATGTGGGGCCCCTGCTACCTTCCAACGACTGATGGAGAAGACTATCGGGGACATGAACCCGCGGGAGTGTCTCGTCTACCTGGACGACATCATTGTCTTTGGAAGAACTCTGAAAGAGCATGAAGAAAGACTGCTTAAAGTGATAGACCGTCTTGGGAAGGAGGGGTTGAAATTGTCCCTAAACAAGTGCCGGTTTTGTCACACCTTGGTGACCTACGTGGGGCACATCGCGTCTGCTCAAGAGATCGCCACCGACCCAGCCAAAGTAGAAGCGGTCGTGAACTGGCCGCATCCCGAGAATGTCACAGAACTACGATCCTTCCTGGGGTTCTGTGGGTATTACCGTCGCTTTGTGGAAGGGTACTCTAGTAGAGCTAAACCCCTGAACAACCTGTTGAAGATATACCCCGAAGAGACCGGAAGGAAGGCCGTATCGGCTCGCCAACCGTTTGGTGATAAATGGACGTCTGAGTGTGAACAGGCCTTCCTGAAATTGAAGAAATGTCTGACCGAAGCGCCGGTGCTTGCGTATGCTGATCCCGAACAACCATACGTTCTGCATGTGGATGCCAGTCTCAATGGACTGGGTGCCGTCCTGCACCAGAAGCATCCCGAGGGCCTTCGGCCTGTAGCCTACATCAGCCGCAGTCTGACACCCAGTGAACAGAGATACCCTGTCCACAAGTTGGAGTTCCTGGCTCTCAAGTGGGCGATCACCGAGAAGCTCCACAATTACCTTTACGGGGTTACGTTTGAGGTAAGGACGGATAGCAATCCCCTCACGTACATCAATACCTTGCCCAAATTGGATGCAGCAGGACACCGATGGCTGGCAGCTCTGAACAATTACCGCTTCTCCTTGAAATACAAGCCGGGACCCTTGAATGTCGGGGCTGGCGCCCTCTCCCGACGGCCAGGGCTAAGTGCTACTCAAGATGATGAGGAATGGGAAGAACTCCCAGGACCCGGGGTGCGAGCTATGTGTAGCACTGCCGCCATCGTCAACGATCAAGTGGCCTTCTCAGAATTAAGGGTTGCAGATTCTTTGGGATGCCGGTCGCAGGCTGTCCCAGCCGCCTACTGCGATCCAAAAGGGATGAACATAACGCATGATAAAGTGTTGCGGTGGAAAGATCTGGTGGACTACCAAATACGAGATCCTGTCGTTAGTATCATTAGGCAAGCCGTTGAAAGGAAGAACCCAGCCCTTCTGAAGCGTGCTCCGAATGACTTGGTGGCCTTGCTCATGCGGGAAGTGGATACATTCGAAATAGACAACTGCTTACTCTATCGGGTGGTGCAATACCACAACCACCCGGATAGGCGACAACTAGTCCTTCCTAAGAACTTGCAATACATGGTGTTGAAGTCCCTACATGATGAGCATGGACATCTCGGTATAGAGAAGACCTTTGGGTTGGTCAGAGACCGCCTTTTCTGGCCCAAGATGCGAGAGGCCGTAGAACGCCACTGTCGCCGTTGTACTAGGTGTATACAGCGCAAGACCCTGCCTACCAGAGCAGCTCCCATGGGCCATCTGAAGAGTTCTGGCCCAATGGACCTTGTGTGTATGGAATTTCTGTGCATTGAGCCCGATAGCCGGGGAATATGCAACGTGCTGGTCATCACGGACCTTTACACACGGTATGCCCAGGCCTTCCCTACGAAAGATCAGAAAGCCATCACAGTGGCAAAAATATTATGGGAAAAGTACTTCGTGCACTACGGTCTTCCCAACCGCCTTCACTCAGACCAAGGTTGGGACTTCGAGAACACGTTGATCCGAGAACTGTTCAAATTGCTGAACATCGCCAAATCACTAACGACCCCATATCACCCCGAAGGAGATGCCCTGCCAGAACGATTTAATCGAACCTTACTGGACATGCTCGGAACTCTGCAGAGTGCTCAGAAAACTGAATGAAGTCGACACGTGGAGGTCCTGGTGCATGCGTACAATTGTACCCGACACGAGTCAACTGGATTCTCCCCATACTTCCTCATGTTTGGGTGAGAGGCGAGACTGCCAGTGGATGTACGTCTTAGAGTCTCGATGGATGGGATACACAATGCTACCCATTTCAAATATGTGCAAAGACTTAAAGACAGTTTACAGCAGGCCTATCAACAGGCTGAGAAGTCTACAGCTAAGCTGAACGCTGGAAATAAAAGGCGATACGACCATAAGGTGAAATATCGGGAACTTCGTCCTGGGGACGCTGTGCTGCTTCGAAATCTGGGAGTCCCGGAAAACACAAACTGGCCGACCGATGGAGAGACGGGGTATATGAAATAGAATCTCAGATGCCTGGCCTCCCGGTCTATCGCATCAAAGACACTGAAGGCCGGGTAAAGGTATGGCACCGTAATCATCTTCTCCCCATTCCACAAGTGGGAGATTCGGAAGCAGAGATACTGGCCACACCGCTCAACGGTGAGTCCGATTTATCAGAGATGGGTCAAGAGACTGTCAATAACGAGACCCACTCTGAAACTCCTGAAGATCCTATGGAAGGACCCTCTCAAAGGGACTACTCCACAGAACGGGCATCTCCCGGAGGAGCTACGGGTAAAGGGCCCCGTAGGCCAACGCCTACTAAGGTGGCACCAACAGCCAGCCTTTGGATCCACAGAGCCCGTGCTTCGCGCCTAACAGAGACTGTTCAGAGACATTTCTCCCCTCAAGGGTAGAGGCTGAGCCTCAGGACTGTGTTTATTACTCCCCCGAGGGAGTTGCAGAAGAACAGATCCGAAGGAGCCAAAGAGTCAAGTACCCTCCAACTCGGGTAACCTATGATCAAATTGGGGCACCCCATTATGAGGCTCAGCAGTGGTCTCGGAGCAAGATCCAATCTGTGATTGTGATGCTCACAGAATTGTGCAATATCGTTTAGAGTCAATGCATGTGCTAAGTTATATGATTGAACTGCATTTTCATTATATATTATCTATGTACATGGTTGAGTTATGTATTCCAAGCGAGGACGTTGGGTTTTTTACCAGGGGGAGGATGTAACCAGGTCCCCTCGGCTCAGCGGACCCCCCCCCCCCTTCTCCACTCACTGCGGCCGAACGCGGGTACACATGAACGGCCCTTCGCAGCCAAACGGAAGAGAGCGGAGCGTCGGGTTACTGGGGATGCGTGCGGGTGGTTGCCGGGGACGTGATCGCGTTGTGAGGCTCCCGGCGGCTCCCGAAGCAGGGCGCCGCCATTGCGCATTGCCTCGCGCATGCGCGGTAGACCCATACAACGGGAGGCATACAGGCAGCTCGCGCATGCACAGAAGAAGCGCGCGAGACCCCAGCCTACCAGGAGAGGGCTATAGAGAAGGGACTATATTTCCCATGAGCCTCCATCGCCCCACATGACCCCAGGGAGCCAATAGGGCTACAGCATCTCCCTGCAAGGGAGAATTTATACATTTTGCGGGCTTGCAGCACGTTTGGCAGTGGGTGACCGGAGCAGTTAGGGGAAGGAGGTAGGGTGCAGGAGTCAGTGACTCCCTGCATTAGGCCAGCAGTCCCCTAGGTCCCAGATAGCCCTGAGTCACAGTAGCTGAGTGTTGTAGGGACAGGCCCCAGATTAGGGACCCTGCCCTTATCAGTATCCAGTGGAAGTTAGGGACACAGCGGACGCTGCGTTTCATTGCTGAGAGACTTGGGCTCAAGTCTCTGACATTAAAGAGAGCTGGACTATCTTCAGGGTGGGATCGCCCCTGACGGATCACCACGCGGGTGAATCCTGGATATCGTGTATGAGCGCGTCTGATCCTTTGTGAAGCCAGTTGCCGGTCCGAGCACTGGAGTGCTCGGCAGGTAATCCGTAACAACAAGTGCACCAACATCCTATTAGCTTTAATAGTGACTGTGCAGTCACACATATCCTTTATCTGTAGAGTGCGGGACATTGTATGGGGTTACTGGACACGGGGTGGGATCACCCGGTGATAGGGGGTTAGCGTCCTGCGAGACGCAGTAGTCAGTGTCTCCTCTAGGGAGGGACACCTGTTGATATACATGCATCTGCTTATGGTTATTATATGCAAGTATATTCTATGGTTGCTGCAAGTAAAGTCATTGATTGTTTACATACGTTGTGTGGAGTGATATTAATGTGTCCTGCGAGGAACAATTCCTGCTCTGCTAGGAACCATCGCAGGTGGAGGCGCTGCACCGAGTACAGGGTTACTCCTAATATAATTGCCCCAGGTTCCCCCTTGTGGAAGCTCAGCCCTCCTGTGAGCCTAACAGGTAAAGCACCACACCTGGTAACACTAAGTTCCCCGCGCCCACACTATTTCTGCGATTGGTTGGGGTGGAATACTCGTTACAATTATATATAAAGATATTGCATGAACAGTTAAAAGATAATATATTAAAGGCGTATGTAACAGTTACAGACCAGATTAAAATGTGAGACAGCTTTTCTTTTGAAAGAACTTCGCTTGGTTGGCGGCTGTGAGAGTCTCAAGTCTTGAGTCAGGGAGTCTCATATAGCGCTTTTCATCCAATAGGATGCAAAGTGCGGCACAATTACAGTATAGCGCACAGTACTCCGCACAAAAGCCATTTTTACAGTCACAGTAAACTTTATACACAATCTGCAGAAATAACTTTGATATTTAATTTCACAGTGTGCGTTATTAGTCCACAATAATCACTCGGCGGTTTTCATTCCCTTAATTTAAGGTGAAAAAGGTGCCATGGACTCAAAAGAACCCAGACTCCCACTGTCAGAACTTCAGTGGGTATACAGCCGTAGTCAGACTGTCTCCCCGCGGCAGGAACGCGACCGCACAATTCCGCCACAGTGGGGAGAAAAGTCGCAGGCAGCCTATCGGCAATCATTTAGTGCCCGCGGCTCTTCCGTCCCCGGCTCTCGCCGAGCTGCGGCGCGGCTCCGGGGCAGGCGAGTCAGGCGACATCTGTAGACTAATCCAGATATTACTAAAGATGCACTTCCTGCCTTCCTTGGAAACCATATTCTGTGGGTAGAAGGTTTTGAGCCCAAGTGAAATAGTAGCTCTGTGTTGAGCCTGTTTTACATATACAGTGTTATAATCTGTGCAGGTCCTTTCACCCCGGAGAGGGTTAAACGGCTGATTTTTGCTGGAGTCATTTGTAATTTTACGGTAAATATTGTACAGAGGCACAGTCTGTGTGTTTATTTAGCCAGGAAGAATGTGGATTAGGAGCTCATAAATCATTCTTACAGTTTCACGCAAAACTTATCGTCTAATGCAAACCTGCTAGGAATCCCGTCCAAGAAAAACATGTCCCTGAGCGTGAGTCTGTGCACTCAGCGGTTGTGTGTGTGCGTGTGTGTGTGTGTGTGTGTGTGTGTGTGTATATATGTATGTATGTGTGTTGTGGAAAACAGCACAAGAATTGCAGGTATCCTCGCCATCCTCTTAGCACCTGGGACATTAATGGGATAAATCGGACAGGGAAGGGTCTCGGGAAATTCAAGGGGCTGTTAACCCTTAAAGTGTCAAAGGGTCTGCAGTGCATTGATATGGGCCTGGAAAGAAAAATGGACGTGCACTCATTAATTAATAAATAAAATAAAAAAATATGTGTAGATCAGGGGTGGGCAACTCCAGTCCTCAAGACCCTCCCAACAGGTCAGGTTTTCAGGATATCAAAGCTTAAGTGCAGGTGGCTCAATCAGTCCCAGCTTCAGTGCAGGTGTTTCAGTCAGTCCGTGCTTCAGCACAGGTTGCTCAACCAGTGGCTCAGTGTTTGACTAAGCCACTGATTGAGGCACCTGTGCTGAAGCTGGGATAAAGCCACATAGACAAGAAATTCACCAAGTCATGTCAATCATTTGAAATCACCTCTTGCAAAATGATCTCACAAGCTCAGTGTAAAGCTGCATGTGCACAGAAGATCTTCTAAAGCAAATGTGTTAGTGCTTTGCAGCAGGGGAACCCTGTTTAAATCCTAGTGTTTGCCCCTTGTGACCAAGTCCCTTTATCTTCGTGTGCCTCAGGCACCCAAACCAAGATTATTAGCTTGTTCGGGTCAGCACTGTGCTTGTCAAATTCCGTGTACAGCACTGCGTACAGTGTGCTATATTGTGGAGTGTTCAGTCACATTTCCTTATCTACTATATATGTTGGAAAGGTGTCTGTCTGTGCGCTGTGCATTTGGACACCTCTTAAAATATCGTAACCAAATTTTGTATGATGGTTCCTGAGATTAAGGAGCAGATTTGTGTCTGTTTGGAAATTGGATACATTACATTTTTAATTCTGAGTTATTACAATTTCTCTCAGCACGTCAGCCACTGGGTGTTTATACCTGGTAGGCTATGTATCTGGCACATGACATCATACTGGTGACATCATAATGCACATAGCCTGGTGGCAGATAAGGAGAGTCAGGTGGCAATAAAGTTTACACAGAAGACAGACGAAGAAAGAACGAGTGGAAGTCAGTTGGCGCGTGAGGAGAAAGTAAGGATGCTGGAGAATGAGAGAGAGGCAGAAAGAATTGGGGACATATGGCATTAAAGGAAAGTGATGAGAGAGGGGAGAGAGAGAAGGGGGTAGGGGAGGTGAGAGTCGGAGGGGAGGGATGAGGTTGGTTTCTTAGAATTCTCGAGCAACGCCCGAGGTTCTTTCAGCTAGTATGAAATAAAGATGTTATTATTATTTCTACACTTGCAAACGTTCCAAGACTCCGCCTGCTCCCATTTCTGAATTAATCGTTCTGAACCCCTGAAAATGGGGCTTTTGATTTGAAACAACTGGTTGGCCCCAAATAGAGGTCCGGCATAGTATCACTGTACAATTCATAGCGTACTCTATATTATTGACGGGGCTGAATGTCCCGCAGTATGAATAGAAGAAATACATTGTTTAGCACTTTGGTGTTATTCTGATCTGAAGATAATCATGTGTAATTAACGTGACATTAGCATAGTAATCACACAGTGCATCGTTATTAAAGTAATTAACGAGAACCCGTGTGAAGCGCGCATAGAGAATTCCATTTTCGACGACAGGGAGAGTATTTTATTCTGCTGGTCAATTCTCCTTCTGCTCTCTGAACTGCAGCAGGCTCCTGCCGAAAAGCTGCTTAACCGCTCCCGAGTTTAAACCAGCCGGGAACGAAAGGGAGAAGTGGCGACGTGATTCTCTCTGTGCAAAAAGAAAAACAGTTAACAAAGGCGGATGGTAATGATCTAAGGGCATCTAGCTTCAGTGAAATGTGCAAGTGCGCAGAAGCAAATAGAATACAGAAAGAAAACAAAAATAAAAAGACAATGGTTTATTCTTCTATTGTAAACAGCAAACTGAAGAGAAAAGCCCAGGCAGATTATCTCACTCAGAGGCGTATCAGGGCTGGAAAATCCCCACATTCTGCTGAGCTGCCTTTGATACAAGAGTGTACAAAGAAGAGTGCATTTTATAGGCAAACTGAAGCACTGTAACATAGTCTCAACACGTGTGGTGCAGCCCGTAATGTGCTTACATAAATAAAATACGTTTGATGCATCCCCCAACAAATTCCAAATGCAACAAGCAAATTGTTTGAAATCAGGTTTTTTTTTTTTTTTGTTCAAGTTTTTCTTCACATTATGATTGTTACTCTTTCATTTCAAATCTCCATCCAGGGCGGCAGTAACTTATACACAGTGCAGAAGATGCAAATACCGTCTCAGCGCGTTTCAAGCCCTTCCAGAAATGGCAATGTTGTTACTATGAAGCACTATTTATCAACGGCTGCAAACTGGATAAAAAAAAAAAAGCGCACCTGATTTATCAGCGAAGGAAGCAACTGATTGTGTTTAAAAGGATTTTTTTTTTTCCATTGCTAAATTTGGGGTGTGCTATTTTTGCCCCAGGACACTTTGATAAATAGCCCTCTGTCCCTCCTCCGTGTTGTTGCACTGCGCGGAGTAGAATGTGCGTGCTCCCGGTTCCTGACTATGCCACCTGCAGCCCAGCCATTTGGCCCATTCCTTGTAAAACGCCCTGCTTGTTGATACAGCAGCCAGTGAGGCTTTCATTAAAATGTGCACATTCCATAGGGCTCCGTGTACAGGAACAGATCTTCTACTCACATTAACTCTTTGTATCTGTGGCAGGGTACTTTGTAACAACAGTTTCTGTAGACCAGTGGTAGTCCATCTTTTTGGGGGGGATTTTGGGAAATTCTGCAGAACCCCAACCCTCTCTAATAGCGCAGTTGAGATCAGATGCATTGTAAGGAACCCCAACCCTCTCTAATAGCGCGTCTGAGATCAGATGCGTTGTGAGGAACCCCAACCCTCTCTAATGGCGCGTCTGAGATCAGATACATTGTAAGGAACCCCAACCCTCTGTAATAGCGCGTCTGAGATCAGATGCATTGTGAGGAACCCCAACCCTCTCTAATAGCGCGTCTGAGATCAGATGCGTTGTGAGGAACCCCAACCCTCTCTAATGGCGCGTCTGAGATCAGATGCATTGTGAGGAACCCCAACCCTCTCTAATGGTGCGTCTGAGATCAGATGCATTGTAAGGAACCCCAACCCTCTCTAATAGCGCGTCTGAGATCAGATGCATTGTAAGGAACCCCAACCCTCTCTAATGGCGTGTCAGAGATCAGATGCATTGTAAGGAACCCAAATCCTCTCTAATGGCGTGTCAGAGATCAGATGCATTGTATATTCTTCTGAGATTCAATATGCTCTGATAGGTGTTAGTTTTCTGTGAGCCTGCGTTACCTGCTATTGACTTGAAGGGAATAGTTGATGTGGTTTTGTTGTGCTATATGAATTCTCCCATTTGTGTGCTGGGTTGTGCTACTCTATAATTGTGCTGTTATACTATTTCTGGGTCTTTCTGTTCTATTTAAATGGGTGACCATTTTTGCTGCTTATACGTTAAGACTGAACCTCTTAATTGGGATAACCTGGTTCAAATCGCAGTATGGCCCCACTGAAAATGAGATTGTATCTCTTCAGGGCAGGGATTCAATGAGCCTTTTATTTGTGCACCATCTACTAGAGATGTAAGAAACGTTTGCAGACATTTTCAGGGAACATACACGGCTGGCGAAAACATTGTGAACATTTGAGACGTCACCACCTTTGACCCCGTTTCCAAAAGTGTGGTTATTTTTTTTTATTTATTTCCAGTTGTTCGAAATTTACATTTGACAAAAATTAACAAGTATGCGTTTTATTAGCCCTGCAAATCACCAAAAAAAGCCATCACTGAGATCTCGCGCCTTTTACTAACGCTATCACACATCTCGACTATGCACAGTACAGAATACACCGGCAGTGCTGCCCGGAAACAGATCACTTTAACACATATATAGGTTACAGAAACTTCTGTCTCTGGCAAATCTAAAGGCGAAAAATCAGAAGTTTCCTCCATATTAAGGGGCTGTGTAAGTGACCTCCCCTCCAAACGTCTCCTCTGGGTTTTCCACCTTATAGCATGAAAGAAGCTAAATTAGCAAAACAGAAGTAAACTGTTGACTGTTTCATTGCAGGATTAAGTGTGATAAATGGGGGTTTTGTTCTGCCTCTGTCCAGATGTTGTGTCTATGCCGATGTGTTTTTTCTTCTTACAGTCTTGGCGCGGAGCCCGTATATATTTTGGATACTGAGGGGGAGAATATAATACCGCTGGAAAATGATGCGGTCTGGTTACCTTTTAAATAACATTTCCTCCCTCCTCGATTTTCTAATAGTTTGTTTTTCTTTCCAAGTTTTTCCTTTTTATTGGGGAAAAGGGGGGGGGGGGGTGGAAAATTATTAACAAGACCAAAGTTTTAACCCCCCCCCCCCTCCGCGCCTCCCAAAAAAGGGGGCTGTTTATTTTTATGCTAAAAGTTGGAGCAAATACTTTTTTTTTTTTTTTTTAAGTTTGTAGAGGGTTTGTTAGACCAATAAACTTGCCCCAAATCCTAAGCTGCTGGTTCCTATGTTGCATCGCGCACCTTTGACCTGTCATTTTCTGTAATTGTAGCTCTGAGATGCACCCTCCGATTTCTAGGAAGTACCTGCAGTTCTTGGCCTCCTCTCTTAAAACACCAAAAGCGACTACGGCATGGAGAAGGAATTCAGACCTCCCAATCTCAGGAAAACAAACAAAGGAAAGGCTGTCCAGAGAGGCCTCCGCTTTCAGTGCCACGGGAACCTTCCACTGATCTCTGCTCTGAATGCCTGACACTAACGGGTCCGCACTTCTTAACCCTTCTGTTGTCAGAGAGGCTGGTGACACACTGCCGGCCTCTCCCCTGCAGAGCGTTGCTCCGTTAGCTTGTCTCTTTAGAGCAGGGGTAGGTATCTGCAGTCCTCATGGACTACCAGCAGGTCAGGTTTTTAGGATATCCCTGCTTCAGCACAGGTGGCTCAATCAGAGGCTCAGTCAAAGACTGAGCCACCTGTGCTGAAGCTGGGATATCCTGAAAACCTGACCTGTTGAGGTAGCTTGAGGACTGGAGTTGATCACCGCTGCTTTATAGTGACGCCCCGTTAAATTCTGCCTTAATTGCAAGCTCTTTGGAACTAGACACTGGATTTCCTGGTGTATAATATTTCATGGTACTTGCGTTCCTGCGCGTACACGAAATTCGAGACCCTTATTATGAGAGGGAAGCTCATCACAAAACGTCAGCACGCAAGTGGTCAGCAAAATCCTGGGGATCTCCCAAATCATTACGCATTTTCAGCATATAACTGAAGCACAGAATTTGTTTTGCGCTGAAACCCCTTGAATATTTTTGTAAAAGATTGTTAAAAGTCATTTTTCAAATGCATTGCGTCTGCGCATCAAATAATGTTGTGTATATACAGAGTGATTTGGCACAATAAATTATCCCACCGTATAACAGAAGTGAATATTGCTCAATTAATCAGCACACACATTGGTAAGTGTTTAAAGACCACATGATTGCACTGTTAATCAGTGCACAGTTGACATCATCTCTGTTGAAATTAGGGATATATCCTTTCATTTGCATTTCAATTGCTTCACTTACAGTGCGTGTTGCTAATAGAAGTACTGCCCTGAAGAGCTTACAAGTTAATTTTGGTGACAGACATGCAGAGAGTGACATTATCACCCCCACATCAAATGCCCTTTGCCCTGCACTGAACCCTGAATGTGCACACACACCTCCCTGCTGTCATCCCTTGATTTGTAATGTGATTTTGTATTCTCCGTAAAGCACTGTGTACACCGTCAGCTCCCTATTATAAAACCGATGATATAGCAACCTATTCAAGGTCACACGCCTCTGGCATTAGCACAGAATCTGGGGCTCCCACTTCAGAGGTCAGCAACATAACCGTCAGGCATCTTCTGCCTCCCCTGGGCCTTAGAGCTTTGTGCAGGGAGGGGCAGAGGGCAACATTTGGGAAATAGGAGCAGACCCAGCTGGTCTCGGCAGTAAACACCTTGGCAGCGTGTTCCCAATACTCTTTTTTCACCTCTCTCTCTTTTTTTTGTTAGAAATGTCTTTCTTTAAGGTAGCCGTGTGGGACCTTTGCCAAAACCCCTGCGGTCCCACAGGGAGCTTCCCCCCTCTCCGAGCGCGCCCCAGCGCCTGCCAGCCCAATTAAAGGGACGCAAGGGGGAGGCTGCAGCTGGAGCTGTCCGGCTTCTCACAGCCAAGTCACAATTGTTTAGTCTGAAAGGCTTTTCAGGGAGAGCTGGCGTTCAGTGGCCCTCACATCTGGATTTGCGGCTAGACGGCCCCTGAGCCTGTGCAGTCTGTAACCCGGAGTTCTGCTGACAGGCTGCAGAGTCAGACAGTGTGTGAGAGCTGCAGGCCGTCCCTCTGACACACACACACACAGAGCTTGGGTAAATACAGGGAGCTTGGCTTCTCTGCACAGATCACTGGGGCGATTTCCTCTCTCCTCACTGTCCCTTAACCTTTCTGACAAGTCTCAGGAGCAGCCCTCCACATTAACCCCTGCAAGCACTGGGAGCTCGTAATATAGCAGCCTATGTTTGCAGGAGGGGGCAATTTTGACCCCTGTTCTGTCCTAAAAATTAACACGTTGCTCTGTATATTGATATAAAGTGTATATATAATATATATGGGTAAACACACATTATCCCAGCAAGCTCAAGAACCCCCCCAATTCCCCCCCCCCTCAATTTCCTGTTATAACAACCACATTGGATCTATCTTCCCTCACAGAGAGGTACACGAGGATTTTATCAGGTAGTACTAGCACCTGCATACTGGTCATGTCGTGACGTGGCTGCAGCCTTATAACGCTTTGGCCAAAGGGTTTAACTAAATGACCCTTACTCATGAGAATATCAGCACGGACGTATTGCATTATGTATATTGTCACATTGGATGTAGCGTTGGGCATTTTTGTCTTTTATAATATGTCTGGGGAACATACATTAAAGCAGCAACAAAGGAGGGGGGTTACTTACAGTTTTAGCTGCAGCTCTCTTACCCCCATTCCGGGAAACAAAATGGCCACCAAATTGCGGGGCCAAACAGAAGCCGCAGCTAAAACCAAGTATCTCAGAAACGGGTGCCAGGAGTTTAAAAAAAGCGGTTTAGTCTATTTTGACATGCCAGATACATTGCTACTGTATAAAAGATGGGAGCTTCTCATACACTGTCGCAGCCAGGGCAGCTTCAGAGACACCCAGGAAAAGTGCTCTAGGAGTGGAGAAGACACCTATATGTATAGAGCAGGGTATCTGGCAGCCCCCTATATGTATAGAGCAGGGTATTTGGCAGCCCCCTGTATGCAGAGTGCAGGGTATCTGGCAGCCCCCTATACGCATAGAGCAGGGTATTTGGCAGCCCCCTGTATGCAGAGTGCAGGGTATCTGGCAGCCCCCTATACGCATAGAGCAGGGTATTGTCTTATGCAACTCTATAGAAGAGGGGCATGGGTACGGCAGCCCCCTGTACCCGCAGAGGGTCAGGGTATCTGGACGAGCACCCCTGCTTTCCGTCAATCGGGCAGGGTATCTGGCAGACCCTGTACGCAGAGGCAGGGTATCTGGCAGCTCCCTGTACGCAGAGGCAGGGTAGGGCTTGGCACAGCCCCCTGTACGCAGAGGGCAGGGATCTGGCAGCACGTTACGCAGAGGGCAGGTGCAGGATCTGGCAGCCCCCTTAGCAGAGGCAGGGTATTGGCAGCCCCCTGTACGCAGAGGCAGGGTATCTGCAGCCCCTTACGCAGAGGAGAGGGATCTGGCAGCCCCCTGTACCAGAGGCGGGGATCTGGCAGCCCCCTGTACGCAGAGGGCAGGGTATCTGGCAGCCCCTGTAGCCGAAGGGCAGGGTATCTGGCAGCCCCTGTACGCAGAGGGCAGGGTTAACTGGCCAGCCCCCTTATGCAGAGGGCAGGGTATCTGGCCAGCCCCCTGTACGCAGAGGGCGGGTACGGCGGCAGCCCCTGTATTGCAGAGGGCAGGGTACCGGCAGCCCCCTGTACGCAGAGGGCAGGGGTAACTGGCAGCCCCTTTATGCAGAGGGCAGGGATTTTGGAGCTCCACTGTAGCCTGAAGGTTTAAACGGTAGGATTCTGTCCCTTTTGCTCGATCAGCAGACGTGTGCTCTGGGTGACTGTTTGCATATGGAATTTATCAGGGGTCACCTTGTTGCTCCAGACTTGGCATTGCCAACAGAAACACCAGGCACTGTATTACCAGGAAGATGCTGGCTTGTTTTGTACCATTACTTATATATATATATTCCGTGTTAGTCCCTTTGCGATGTGTGTGCCTATGTATGAAAAAATATACAGACATTTCTTCATGTAGCACTTACCATGTGTAATGTGTTACAGACATGGTGTTCATGGGCGTCCGCAGAATTTTTTTCAGGGCAGGTGGGGGGGCATATTTATAACCGCAGCGCACAATGTGGGGTCACGGCTGCGGCACAGATTGGTCCCGACTGAGAGTGAGACGGCTTTCATTGTAGGTAGTTTGTTACCAATGAAAGCGCATCACTCCCCGAGTGCTACCAATGACAGTGCGCTGCGCTTCCTCCTCCTCGTAGCAGCATAGGCTAGCCAACCATTAGCTGCCTGCCGCGGCGCCCAGGGGCACCCACCACCGACCGTCCCGGTCCCACCCACCTCCGTCCCGGTCCACCCAATCCATCCCGGTCACCCAGTCTGTTTTTTGGCGTTTATAGTGCCGTTAACGTACTGTACGGCGCCATAAATGCCAAAAACAGCCCAGGACTGCGAGTGATCCAGGCAGAGCGGCCAGAACAGAAATCATGGGGCCCAGGACCAATGAAGGAGCAGCCCACCCCCCCCCCCGAACCCATAGCAAATACCCCCCCGACCCCAATAGCTGACCTACCACGAAAAATATCTTTTAGAGCGCAATTTTACTTAACTGTTTTTCTTATTGTGATACAGAATAAAACATTACAATGCACACCTGTTTATTTTATATTTTCAAAAAAGACATGTGTCTGCCTGCCTGGGTGGGTGAGTGGGTGAATGACAGTAGAATGACAGGGTGGGGGTGGTGAATGACAGTGGTGGGTGAATGACAGTGGGTGGGGTGTGAATGACGGTGGGTCGGTGGGGATGACAGATGGTGGGTTGCTGATGTGGGTGGTGATGACGGTTTGAATGTGGTGGGTGGAGTGGTGGATGGTACTGATGATGGTGGGTGGTGTGAACTGATGGGGTGGGTGGTGTGGTGTGTCGTGGGTGGTCTGTGGGTCAATGAGTGGTGGTTGATGACGTGGGTGGGTGGTGGTTGATGTTGCCTGTGGGTGGTGAATATGGTGGTGGGGATGACTGGGTGAGAGTGACTGGTTGACAGTGACTGGGTGGGGTGGGTGGGTGCAGTGACGTGTGGTGGGTGGGAGGAAGCAGTGACTGGGGTGGGTGGAGGAGTTACAGTGACTGGGTGGGTGGGAGACAGTTACTGGTGTGGGTGGAGACAGTGGGTGGGTGGGAGACGTGACTGAGTGAGTGACAGTGACTGGGGGGGGACAGTGACTTGACATGACTGGGTGGTGACAGTGGACAGTGGTTGACGTGACAGTGGGTAATGGTGACAGTGGGTAAGGGATGGTTGGTATTGGATACAGTGACAGTGGGTGACGGTTGACAGGGGACAGTGGGTTATGGTGACAGTGGGTGACAGTGACGTGGGTGACATGACGGGGTGGGTGTGTGACTTACTTGAACGGGTCGGTGCAGCTTGTCGCCGGACGTATCCCCCTCCTGCCCCCGATATCCCTTATGCCCCTATCCCGCGGCAGCTGCCAGGGATGGAGGTGGGCTTTGGGGAGGGGCGCGGGGAGGAGGGCTCCGGGGGGGGCACGGGAGGTGGGCTCGCGGGGGGGGGGGGGCCAAGGCCCACGGGAGGTGGGCCTGGCGGGGCACGTGGGAGGTGAGTGCGCGGGAAGCTGGCAAGGGGGGAAGCGGGCCGCAGAGGAGCTTGTACTTCCCCTCCGTCCCACTTTGGGAGCGGGGGAAGCGGGCCCTGCTTGCCCTGCGCATGCGCGCCGGGACCGCGGGGGGAATCGTTTTTTAAAACTTTTTAAACTTTTTTTTTTAATTTATTATTAACTGGTGCCCGGCACGCAGGAGGCAGGCCTGACCCCAACGGGCCACGGGAAGCAGACCTTTGTTCCCCCCTGTGTGTCCCCTGTTTGCGGCCCTGGATCCACGGAGGGGGCAAGCGCCACCCCTTGCCCCTCCTGCGAACGGCCCATGATGGTGTTCTGATATAATACCTGGATATATTGTAGAGAAAACAGAGAAGTGAATCAAGTGAATGAAATATTGACAGAAAGGAGTCCCTGCATTGAAGAGCTAACAATGTAAGTGGTGTTTATGGAGACTCAGAAATTTGAAGCACAGGAAAGTGTCATTGATGGGTAACAGTGCCCTTCCCACCTCTAGAAATACTCTCAATACTTTAATACTTCTCATTCTTAAAACATGTCATACAGTGATTGAAAATGTGGGCATTCCCGGTAAGTAGGAGGGCAGCCTAGTGGTTGTGCTAAATAAACAACCGGATCAGCACACCTCTAAGTAGCCAAATCCTAACATGAAATCACTATAACCACTTCATGACTCATTATCCCGGACATACGTGAAAACGAGCGGTAACATCTCAATTGTATTACTTCCTGGTAACACATTCTATAAATAAATATCATGGTCTGCACATCTTTAATAACTCTTCCTAATATTTCATTTACATTGGGATTGTGTTACATAATTTGGCCATGGTATTTAAAGCTTGCCCACCATGCCAAGGTAACCCCGTGTAAGGCAAATCCTACTTCTAATGTAATCATTCTGCAGTATGTCCTCTGAGATGATTCCAAATCTTCTATCTCACTACTTTTCATGGAAGAAAAACTCATCTGCGGTCAGAATGTAAATATTTGTATACCTTGCCATTAGCAGATCACCTGGGGATAAATGGGTGGGGCTCTTTAAAACCATAAGAAGTGGCCACCCACCCTTCCATAATAAACCCCAGAGGGGCCTGAAATGCATTGAATTCTGTCAAGGGTTAAGTGAGATTGAATTTTCAACGTGGTTTTCAGAGCTGCTCAGCACTTTCCCTTGCATAGGCCCAGCTTCTGGGGTGTGGTGTATTTGTTTGGCAATGTATTTTTAGTAGAGTGAACACCACCTTTAAACTGTCTCTCTGCCAGTGTTCCAGACCAAATGCATTGCAGAGCATGGTATGCACATATGACAGCCGAGACAGGTTGATGTCAACTATATACACGCGTGTGATGCATACTGCCTGAACGCAGTATCGCAATGCACTAGACATGCAGACGTGTCCCCGATGGTGTGCACATATACCCCGTGTTATGCAATGATGACCGCAGTGTATGGCAGCACATATGATCTTCAGACAGTGGTAGGCACATTTACGCTCACAGTATGGCTATGACACGGTGGAGAAGCGATACCGAGACGACAGTGACCACATGCCCAGCGGCATGCACACACTTAACACCAGAAGACATGGGCTAATTGCGGCCTGCCACTCACTGCGTCCCGCACACCCGGGGCACTGACACAGCAGCGTTATGCCACGTTTGACACGCAGAGAGCTAGGTTAGAGCGTGTTGCTGCCTCCTTAGCCACGAAGGGATTTAAAAAAGGATAAACTTTGGGTGGGGAGCGGGGCCGCTTCTTGTCACAGAGTCTGCCTTGTGGTTCAGATCCCCCCCTCACTCACCTGGGGGGGCTGTACCTTTTGGCAAAACCTAGCTGGAGAAGAGTGGGGGAACAGAAGAGAAGAGTTACCTAGTAGGTGCGAAAACGTTTGTTCAGAGTAAGTGAGTCTTTTCTGTGCTGCATGGGCTTATCCAGGAGGGAATTGGAATTCCGCCTGCTTTATGGTAAACGGACGGGGGCGGAGTTAATATTCGAACACTCCCCCCCGCCTTTGTTTGTCCGACTGTCCTTTGCTCTCATGCTTGCCTTGTGTAAAGGCGATGAGCGAGCTCTTTGTGACTGCTCATTTTTGGCAGGACTTCATCATGAGAAAATATAATATGATGCTGGCAGTTTTTACCCCAACACCTCCCTCACTTCCTACACTCCCTCGTGCGCCGCTGCCTGTCCGTGTGCAGGAGACTCGCACAGTCTGCTGCTCAGCCTTATGTTACACTTAAACGCTCTTGGCGGCAGAGAAGAGAGGGATCAAAAATGCTATTCAGGTGATAAGTGTCTGAGCCACCTGTGCTAAGGCAGGGCATATCTATAAAAATGGCCTGTTGGTGGCGCCTTGAGGAACTGGTCTACGAGGTCTGTTGGAGACAAGTAGCTGCAGGCAGATGTTCTGTGGACCAAAAAAAAGTAAAACTTGCGCATTTGATTGATCTTCCAGTGAGGCCACAGTAAAGGCTTACCCACAAGACAGGGTTCCTCTGAGATGGAGCTGTCGTAATGTAAACATTGAGGTTTAGATAATCATTGGGGGGGGGGGGGGGGAGGTATTACGGCGTTCCCCCCTGCCCTTGGTGAAGGAGGCTTCTTGGCTTCTTATCACCTGATGTAAGGAAAGTGCATGTAAAGATGAAACAAAAAGGTATGAACCTCAGAGGAGAAGATCAGTCCTCAGCCAGTCTATAGTATCAGCAGGAGCCTCACAAGAGGTTTGTTTAAGATGCTTGGGTGATAAACAACTCCTGGAAGTGTTTGCTTTATGTGTGGTATGTGCAGAGTAGGTTGCGCTGCTGATTACAGATTTGTGAAGGAGACCCTATCTGACATTATTGTTACAGGAGGGTCAGAGCAAATATTTGGGGCTGATGATGAAAGAACAAACCCCGAATCTCCTGCACCATTTTTTTTTCGTTTTATTTGTGTTTCCACAGAAACATTTGTGAAAGAGCCTGAAAGGCTGTGACCTAATAATTACTAATAGTTGTGTGCGTGGAAGAGAGATCGTGAATATATTTAAGAATTATGAAATGCAAAAAAAAAAACCTGATGGATGAGGAGTTTAAACAGTTTCTCTGGAAGTAGGATATGAACTCTCCTCCCCCCTTTCCTACCACTGAAATGTAACAGGAAACCTAAAATTAATAATGTCAAAAACCTAACAATGTAAACTATATTGCTGAAATTATCATCTTGTATTTATAATGCGACACTGCTTTCTCGGCAACAATCTCGCACTCATGAGACCTAAAAGATCCAAATAGCCGTCTGTGAGTAGGTTACTGGCTCTGCACTTCTTTTACCCAGGTTGTGCTGAAAAGCCTCGTAATGCGGCAGGCAGACGCTTATAGGAGTCCCATGTTACCATGGATAAGAAGTAAAGAGTGATGTGCTCATTTGCATGTTATTACCCAGAATCCCTGGCTGCAGTGGAAGCACTGTTTGCTAAGCGATAATGGGGAAAGACAGGGCTGCAGACCTGCCTGAGACATGCAAATGCACCACAAGGGCTATTTTTTATCACCCCTGAGTGAGATTGACGTTCTAAAGCCTAATGCCCATTTTACTGTGAAGCCGCTTCTCTATTCGGGAGAAGATTTGAGTCCAATTCATGTTACTGGAGATGAACTGTTCTCCAGCACCGGGAAGCAGCCTCACAGCGTGTTGAATAAGACTTGGCAAGCCTGAGATGTTCAGCCCTGTGCGCTCTTGACATTGCCCAAGCTTTTCTCAAGAAGTATCTGCTTTTGGATGCTTCACAGACCAGGACTCCCAGACACCGCTGGGAGGAGGGAGGTAGGAGGGGGGAGTTTTGGCCAGGCCTGGGGTTGGATGTGGGCCTGCGTCCCGCTCTGTGTTTGTCTGGTTTACTAATATCACGTAAGTGCAGAATTATGAAAGGCAAATTACGGAAACCCTCTCTCTCAGACGTGCTACACTAACACATTCCTTCCACATCATTGGCTGCTTCCTGTTTACTCATCTCTCTGTCTCCCTCATTTGGTCTTCGTCTTTCCTTTTCTTAAAGGGACATTACATTCAATTTGGGAATGTCCTTTTTCAAAGTTGACGTTCTCAACTTATCACCCTGTGGACCAGAACAGATGCATCCTGGGTGCTGAACTCTGAGCTAGCTGCCTCTGCTCTTTCTGCCATTTTCCTTTAGATCAGGAGTAGTCAACTCCAGTCCTCAAGAGCCAGCAACAGGTCAGATTATCAGGATATCCCTGCTTCAGCACAAGACTGAGCCACTGATTTAGCCACCTATGCTGAATCTGGGACATCCTGAAAACCTGACCTGTTGGGGGGATCTTTTAGGACAAGTTGAGAACCCCTGTCCTAACCCTTTGTGTGGCTTCTTGGGGGTCCCTATGACATCGCCCCAAAGTCATTGACGGTTTGCCAATTTCTAGGGATCAAGCCCTCGGCCCTCCGTTTGCTGAGATTCCCATTGGAACGGGAGAGGGGGGGAAGACCTCCTCTTACGTCCTGAAGTCGGTGCAGACCCTGGTTATATGATCACTACACTAGCAAACCTTCCGCCAGCCAATGGGTTAAAATGCTAATGAGCGGTAAGTATATAGATTGTATTTACAGCAGAGACAAAAGAGAGATATTTCACAGCCCAACGCTGCTCGTCTTCCTTTTGAGGTCTCTCCGCTGTCTGTCTTCTGTATGAGCGGAGAATGATCCCCCTGCAGAGTTCTGCAGCCTGTAATTTCTCTGTCAGTTCCCAGGCAGCGGGTCAATGTTGTGACTGAGAGTGGGGACGGCTCCCTTTAGGGTAATTACAGAAAATTCCCCCCTTGAAGGACGGCTCTGGCTGGATATGATATGAGGAGCTGGGTTTTCCTTTCATTGAAATTCATGAATTCATGTGTAGTGAGTAAGAGCCCAGCTGTGGTATACCCCCTATTTCAGTGCTGAGTGGAGTGAGTCACGGAGCTCTCGCAAGTCACAGAACACCAGGGGATCTGCAGGAAAAGCATGACATCAAACCCAGGACTCGGAGTTCATGTTCAAGGAAAATTACTTTTGACCCCAGAGAGCGATCATTCAATACTACATAATGCTACTGAGTATCCATATCCCGTCTCTAGGGCGCTTATTGTATATCAGCCGTGGCAGGCGATCGGACCGTCCTCGGCCCGAAATTCCCTGTTGATTTCAATTGGGGAATCTTGTCCAAAAGCTGCCCAGTTGGTCGCCTATATCAGCGGTTCTCAACCTTTTGTATTTTAGGTCCCATCAACCATATAGTAAAAAAAAATCATAGTCCCGCCATGATAAAAACAGAACCCCACTTTTTCCCAGGAGTGATTTTTACTTACCGCCATCAAGTCTCCCTTACACCCCTCTCTCTCTACCCCCCCCACCTTACACTCCCACCTCTCCCTCTTCCCCCTTACACTCCCTCTTCCCCCTTACACTCCCCACCTCCCTTCCCCCCTTACACTCCCTCCTCTCCCTCTTCCCCCTTACACCCCTCTCTCTTTCCCCCCTTCCACTCCTCCCTCTCTCTCCCCCCCTTACACTCCTCTCTCTTCCCCCTTACACTCCTCTCTCTTTGCCCCTTACGCTCCTCTCTCTTCCCACCTTACACTCCTCTCTTCCCCCTTACACTCCTCCCTCTCTCTTCCCCCCCTTACACTCCTCCCTCCCTTGACCAAGACAACGCTATACTATGCTTTTAATAAATGATGCAGAGGGATACACTTCCGGTCACTACGGATACTCAATACAGCGACGAATAGGGATTCGTGAGGGGTCTCCAGGGGTTCGCCAAACAAAAATCGGTAACTGAGGGGATCTCAGGCAGGATAGTGGGCCTGAGCCCGTGGGGACTACGCATTAGTAACGCCCAAAAACTGCACCTTAGCGGGCGTGGTATAGCTGCCAATTACCAGGCAGGAGCTTCCAGAGCGGTACACTCCCCCACAATGCTTGCATCCACAGCAGAACGGAAATTTGGTGCGTGACTTTGAAAGCTCCCGCAGGATAGCCAGGCGTATTACCCCGATGTGCGGCAATCAGATTTATTCTTAGGGATTCGCGGAACAAATATTTTCTAGCCCAGGGGGTGCACAATTGCTAAAAAAGTTGGGAACGACTCGGGGCATATGAGGCCCGAACACTAACAACACACTATACTGTGCTGTAATTATTAAACAGTACTTTTACTGTGCTTTTTAAAGCAGCAGTCCAAGCTGGCTTTATTTATTTCTCCCCTTAATATGGATCAAGACAATCCACACACATAATAAGTAATTAGCGAAGTTGCCCATCGATACCGGTTCTCCTGTGACGACGGCGAAGATTCGGGATCGGGGGCTCACTAAATGGCCGTCAGTGCAGCATTTTCAAGAGGACCCAAAGATGCAAAGGTCTGTGGGGAAGATCATCATGTGACCAGGCAGTCACTAGATACAATTGGTGCACTGCTAGAGAGGCAGGGCTTACAAAAAAGGGGGTGCCGGAGCTGTTTCAGAGAGGAAGGGAGTGTGACTTTTGGTTAAATGGTTGCTATAGGAACACCAAAAAAATGATTGTGACATTATAATCATTTAAAAATGTCACAGGTTGTTTTGGAAACAAAAAAAAATGCTGCATACAAGTATTTTCAATGTTACAGAACTGAGTATTAAAAAAGAAAACCACACGTCGGATATGCTTGTGCTGCCAGCTTTAATGAATGAAAGCAGATTGAAATATTGTACTCTACTATTAATACAACTTGTTCCAGTAGAGTACTTTGTTACTTCAAACGCTATGACTCCTACCATCTCCTACGCAAGTGCATCCCTCCATCTTCAGGCAGTGTAAGAGCTGCCAGAAGCTGCCACTCTCAATTGGAGAAGGAGAGAGGTGGGGGAGGGAGGGAGGGGGTCTCTTTTTCTTCCCCTGAAGGTCCCCTGAAACGGCCAATGCCTTAATTACGCTCTTTAGATGCGAGGGCACCACAAGGCTCTGTTTTAAGAGCTGTGATCGCCATGGCTTCGCTCTCAAAAGCTTCAGGGCCGCGCTGGTCTGCCTCTCCTCGCTTCTCCCGGCACAGAATAGATGCAGATCAATGAATATTTTTAAACAAAGAATATTCATTAAAAGAAGCTCGATTGCTTAATGAAGTGTACTGGGAGCCATCAGGAGGCCTGCATGTTCACCTTAATGCAGCCGAGAGTCATAATCACGGGCAGCCGATTTTCACATTACGTTAATCCACCGGTGTTGTAGACATGCTCACACACACGACATGTCGGAGGTCGCGTGGGGGGCCGGTCAACTCCACTCTTCAAGGGCCACAGGTCAGGTTTTCAAGATATCCCTGCTCAGCCACGTTGCCTCAGTCGTCAGCACGACTCAGTTATTCAGCACTGGGGGTTCAATCAGCCACTGATTGAGCCACCCTGTACTAAAGCAGGGTATCGTGAATACCTGACCCGTTGTGGCCCTTGAGGACTGGAGTGGCCTCCCCTGGGCTAACCCTCAGATTAAAACGGTTTAATAAAGGCGATTCCTCTTCCAGGTCGTGAAAAATAGAAGGAAGCAGCTTGTAATAAAATAGTCGTAATAATAATTCTATTGTAATCATTTGTTGTTATATACTCAGCCGTAATGTGCACAAGTCACCGCATCCAGAAGAGTTTACAATCTAACGTTTGGAAAAAGGAGCGGACACTAGACATACCGCAGATTCAGCGGTTCCCGTACTTTCTTACGGGTGCAACCCACCTTCTAAACGGTTATTGTCTGAGAAAGCCTAATTAATCAATCTTATTGATACTCATCAGCTGTTGCTAAAAACATGTGTGCACTCGATCCCAGGTCCAGGTCAGTATAGTGTCCTGAGTTGTGGGGGGAACACAGCTCAATAAGGCCCCAAAGCCTCAGTGTGTGCAGGCAGCATGGGGCGGTATAGCCGCCAGCCCCACAAGGCCGTGCCTAGTGAGTGCAAAGCAGTATCGGCAGGGCCAACAACAATCGTTGGGTCAGGGACATGATAAGAAGCAGGTGGGCCTATCTCGACTCGGCCACACTGTGGGAGGGCGGGGGGCCAGGGCGAGAAGGTTATGGGCCGAGGGGGTGGAAAAAGCAGGTAGAGGGGAAGAGGCAGGAGGGGGTGTGAGAGGTGTGGTCACGGAGGGAATAAGAAGGGGGGTAACGGAATTGGCGGAGGGTATAAGGGGGATAAAGCGATCTTGGGGGATATGAGGGTTTAAGGGCCTAGGAGAGGGGTTATAAAGGGGGTAGGGCTGGGGGGGACACAGGGCACAAGGAGTGTAAGAGGTCGGAAGGGGCAAGTATAAGGGGGATATCGGTCTTATTAGGGGATATACGGGTGTAAGGGGCCTAGGAGGGGGCTTATAAAGGGGGTAATGCGGTTGGGGGGGGGAGGTAATAAGGGGGGTAATGGGCTCCAGGGAAGGGACGCATAGGGTACAGAAGGCGGTTGGGGGGGAGTGGCTAGGGCGCAGAGGTGGGGCCCCACGCCAGCTGGCCCGATTGTGAGGAGAAGCGAATTTGGAAAGCTCCTGTATAATTGAGAGTGATACCACCAATGATACGGTGCTGCAGTCGGGCCTACTCAGTCCCCCTTGGAAACCAATCCCAAACCCCTGTTGGGAATCACTGCCTAGATACATTTCTCACCTCTTGCACATATACGGCACTTCAGGGAAAAACCCCCATTGATTTCAGTTGCGATTCTTACCCTGATCGCGCAGTGTCGCAATGAATAAACCCTGTAGTGTATCCTAATGCTTAGAGTTGTAAGCTCTGCAGGGTAGTGATTCTCTTTTCTACTAATCACCTTTGCTTTGGTAAAGTATTCCCTCTATGGGCTGTGTGTGTGTTATTCTGGGCCAGGGCATGCTGTTTAAGCAACTAATAAGTAATAAAATTGAATGGTTAATAATAATCGGCTCGCGTGTTAAAGGTATAACAATGAAATCTGAGCTGTTTATTAAAAAATGAGGAAAAATATTTGCATTAGCGTGATGGAGGGGAATGAGATCTGAGAGATGATTGGTGGCATATAAGCCACTAGCAACAGGAACCTGACCCAATCCAACCTGACAAATATAGCATATTTTCATCAATTAGAGGCTGTCATCTTCGAGTTTTTTGTTATAACGGAAGATTTGAGATTGCTGATTGGGTGTTACTCTGGGTAATGGCAATTCATAAATCTACACCGAGGATGGTAAAGACAAAAGACAGAGGTTTCAGAAGAATACAGAATGTGTTATACGCACCAGAGCGGCCACCAAAGGATCTTGTGCCAATTCCTAAAAAAACCACACACACACACACACATACACACACACACATACACACACACACACAAGGCCAGGAACACTTATTGTACTAAAGCCAAGAAACATTTTAAACTTTTAAACCACTCAACTTTACAAGCCTAGAAAATCCCATATATTGATGTATTACACATCGCTTTACACTACAAAACATGTAGAACCGGGTCTTTTATACACACCACACGGTACAACGTTATCTGCAAACAAGCTATATTATTTGCTCTGCACGTAGTCATCCAATAATACAAACTGCTCTGTAAATTACAGTAAGACACATACAAAATACTGTACCAGTACTTAGAAGCAATTGCTCTGCACACAGGTAATTACAGATACACTTCTCTGATGACCATTACACACTGCTCTGCATGTAAATGCACATACACCATAGCTCTTGCATACGTTATCCCACCAACACATCCAATAGTCTGTAGTGCTATGCAGAGGGATGTGCAATATGTGCAGAGAAAAGAGAAGAGAAATGGTGCACGTATGCGAGGAATGTACACATGTGCAGAGAAAGGTGCAAAGTATGCAGAGGGATGTACCACATGTGCAGAGAAACTGGGCAAGTATGAGAGGGATGTACACATGTGGGGAGGGATGTTTTACATGTGTGTGGGGAGGGATTGTACAGTGTGTGGGGAGGGATGTACATGTGTGGTGGGGAGGTGTACAGTTTGGTGTGGGGAGGGATGTACATGTGTTGTGGGGGGAGGGATGGTACATGGTGTGTGGGGGAGGGATGTTAACATGTGGGTGGGGGGAGGGCATGACATGTGTGGGAGGATGTAAATGTGCTGTGGGGGCCAAGGGATGTACATGTGGTGTGGGGAAGGATGTGACATGTGTGTGGGTGGAGGCATGTTATTGGCGAGACTGTGGGGGGGGGAGGGATGTACATGTGGTGGGGCAGGGTGTACCATGTGTGGGAGGGATGTACATGTGTGCAGGGATGGATGTTACATGGTTGGTGTGGGCATGTACATGTGTGGAACGAGGGGATGTGCCTGACGTCAGTCATAGGTGAGTACATCTATTTCCCTGAAAATGAGCTGCGTTGTACAATGACAGCAGGAGTACATTAACTCACAGGGCCCAAAACCCCACCTTTTGAGATCCCATGCCAGAAATCGCCACACTCAGTATTGTATCTGGCCTAATGGACTTTAAGTTAATATTAGCCATAAGTATAGTCCTTTCCTATCAAACAGAGTTTCTATAAGTCATGCTCAAATGGAGGTGCTAGGAACGAGAGAGAGGTAATACAAGGTGTGCAGCCATCTTCAAATGTCAGTGATATAACAAACTTGATTTATGGGAGATCTCACTGTTGCTCGACACCATTTTGCCAGCCGAGGCTCATCACTGGAGCCTTTATGCTTTTTCTCACCATTGCAGTGATGCCCACCATTTGTGCTGTCTGCTCCGACCCCGGCGTTTCACGGAAGCTCTCTGATGTATCACGGAACATGGAACAGACAAGTAGGCTTCAAGGGAACACCCAGACACACTCAAGCATAATAAAAAGCTTCCCATCACAAAAACCCTTCCGCTAAAAAACTCTCCTGACAAGCAGGACGCTCTTCGACTAACATCCTGAGAGTGTGATACGGCTGGGAATACACACTGATACACGGCGGTCCACCATATTTAAGGAACAAAGAGAGAGGTCTGTACACACAATAAAGAAGGACACAACGGTCTGAGAAATGGAAAGGGACGGGGGGAGAGAGAAGGGGCAAAAGAACATTCAGCCACGGGTGGAGATGCAGGACCAATACAGGAACGAGCAAGTGGGAGGAGGGATGGAGGAGACAACAGGGGGACCCTAACATGGTGGGAAAAGAAGTGATGTTGAGGTTGGGAGTGAAATTCCTAGTGGTTATTGAGTGGAACACTCCAGATGGTTTGACTGCAATCAGCTTAGTAAGCAAATTGCTCAGCTGACATTACCCACATACTCAACTCAGGGAGGCATGCTTATATGGGGCGAGTGCTCTGCCTCAGGCTCTTGAGTGTATGCTCCCCACGCTCACCAGGTATCGTATAACTGTCCCAGCACTCTTAAAGGGCACTGAAAGGATCATCTTCCCAGTGGTTGGATACAGGTTCCTATAACATCTGCATCTTGGATCGGGCTTGATCAGGAAGCGTGCCTGTGGTTACCGTCTTGAGTTGAGCCGAGCGCGGAGGGTGAAGGTGTAAGCGCCACCTGTATGAAAGAGAAATAAACACCCTTCCAGAAACAAAACATTACAGACCAAACGACCCCCTCACTCAGGCTTTGACATCTGGTTACACAAACAGACAACGCAGGGCACAAAAACACATTTCTGTTTACTATTTTATTTCCGCCTATAACCAGCCGAGATGGGCGAGTAACAGCGTCATTGCTATGAATAGGAACGTACTGTTGTCTCTGGACTGCACTTCATCCTGCCTGTTATATGTAACGTGTCTGTGCTGGTGCCACATTGTACAGCAACGGATGTTATGGAGAGGGCACAACACAAAAATTTCTACATTGTTATACCTTGCGCCCCCTCCGTGCCAAACGCAGGACATGTTGCCTATTCCTTCACCATTACACCCATGCGTCACACCAGTAGCAGCGGAGTTGCTCAATTTCTTCACGTGCGTATCTTGTAAAGCCTTCCACGGATAAATAAAAAAAAAGGTTGACTGCATTTGTTAAGGGATCGTTTTTAAGCCAGTTTCATCTGTTGGAAAAATTTGGGGGCAAGTGGCCGTGCCCCACCACGGGATAACCGGTGGAGTCTGGTCACAGTGTACTGTGCAGAAACCTGACCTGCCGCTGTTGCATGAAATCATCACATCACAAATGAACATGGTTAGGTTGCGATTAGAAGTTGGCTGGGCGTGTGCCGCCTTTGTACGGACATACGCCGCCGCGAGTACAATGTGTTTCCTCAAGTGAGGCCGGTCCAGTTAGTGCAGTGTGAGCAGGATCAAGATGCGCATGAAGCAAGGCTGCGCGGGACATTTAAAAAAAAATATGACAATTGAAATTGTTTTTTTTATCGACCAAACGGCCGAGATCACCGTGACGGCTCAGCCAATGAGGTATAGAACACAGCTGGGTGACGCGTTTGCCCACGCCCCCAGGCTCAGTGCATTGTTTCACGCAAAGAGACAGGCCCGCAGTGACGCCTGGCAGGAACAGAATCAGCAGGGTCTTACAACGGGGAGGTTATACATAAGCGCCTCGTGTACTGGCCCCGGGACAGGAAGGGTGACTGGAGCAGCAGGATGTTCGTGCTGGGCTCTTTATTATAATTAATTAATGGCCCCGTATTTGGGGCGATCACGAGGAAATATACAAGCACATTGTGACATCACATAGTAAGCAAATAACACTCGCAATCTGGTTCCAGGCGGGGCCAGCTCCATGTCCTCACCAACGAGTCCGATTCTTAGGATTATCCATGTTCAGCACATGGTGCTTCTCCACTCAGTGGCTCAGGTAAACTGAGCCACTGATTAAAGCCAACCGGATAAGCAGGGACTGTCCCAAAAAATCGACTGTGGTTAGTCGCTTCGGGACTGGAGTTGGCCACCCCTGGTCTGGTTTATTCTGCGGCAAGGTTCAAACCCACTCCTGACCTCCAGTTTACGTCTTCTCAATGCTACACTGCACATGCGTGAGTCTACAATATGTAACATGCTAGAGAAGCTGACTGAAAATGAGTATCGGAGGGGGCTTCACCTGTGCGATGCAGTGGAGCAGTCCAGGGGGTCGTGAAGTTCAGTGAAGGAGGCACAAAAAAACATTTTAGAGAAACTCCCTTTTTTTAATGAAAAATATATTGATGTTAATAGTGTTGGGGTTAAAATTACATCAGATTTAGGGGTTCGTAGGTTCCAAAAGGGTTTTAAGAAACCCTGCGCCCCACGAGGAGAGGCGCTCCGGACATGTAAAAGTTCGTACGAGGTGAGGAGACGAGGGGGAGTTTGCTAAGAGAGGGTAGGAGTAGTTAGTGGGTGGGGTCTGCATGGGAAGACTGAGGGGCAAACAGCAGAATAGTCCGGACGTTGAACTTGAAAATGTAATGACAACTATTGTGCTATACACAACCCACAAATCAGAGAGCCTGCCGTTCTGGCGTACCTCCTACCCCATGTCAGAGTGCTGTTCGCCTTCTTTCCCCGGATCCTGCGATTTGCTTCAGGACACAAAGGATGATCAGGAACATAGAAATCTCAGAGTCCTCTTTAGGGTCCCAGATGAGCGGCAGATCTGTGGGACGAGCGATGGACCGTTAGACGGAAGATTGCTGATGCAGCAAAGTAAGGCCTAGCTATAGAAAGGAGCCGACAGGGCATGTGAGGTAGGGAGATTTAGGGCCGGCATCGGGATGCAGGTAGAGTGAGGCCACCTGTCTTTTGAGTGTTTTTTTCCCAACCATGTCAGTTGTTTATTCGATTTGTGAGAATGAACACTTTCACAGTGAGGAGATGTTAGCGTCCTGCACAGTGTTTGTTCAGCAAAAATGCAGGACAACAGAGCTGGCAATATACCCAAACTGAAAGGTATCAAACTCATCCCAGCGGAGCTCCAAGAGGGGACAATGCCATAACGGGACAAGTAGTTTAGGGCTCTCTCTATTGATAACCCAAAACAGTTCATCCTTTCATGTAAGGGTTAGAGCAGCAATAAAACAGGGTAGGAGACCACATATAACCTGTTACTAATTATCTCAGATCAGCTGCTGCTACTCTTTATGTACAGTTCCGGCTTATGCTCCTTTCATCCTTTTACTCTGTCCCTATCCTCTAGCCTGCCCTCCAATGTCTGTCTCAGTGCATTCCCTTTTCTTGCCACAACTGTCCCTGCCACACAGGTGCTTCCGTCTTCCAGTTGGTCCTCACGGTGTGTTGCGCGGAACGTGGTCTCAGAGAGGCGCTGCTTTGTGATGAGCGGAGCCCGGTTCGCTCTTTGCACTTCATCATATTCATGTGTTTCTCTCGTCAGGCACAAAAAGATAATCTGTAGGTTTTCCTCAACCTCTTTGCCCTCTTGTTTGTCTGCTTTGATACACACTATCCAACCTTCCGCTTCCATCCCCCCCCATCCATTTCTAGTCTTTGTTAAACTTTTCTTTAAGTTTCAGGTCACAGAGGACAGAACAATGCACCAGCCCCGTTTTGATGAAATGCGGATGCGCCATTGGCGTCCATTGCAACCGTCTCCGTGGCAACATAAGAGTAACCATTAATGTTCAATATTAAAGTAGACACAAAACAGCGCAATGACAGATCGGTGGTCTGCTGAGATGTCAAAGACATCTGTAGTCTAATCACAGCAAGGAGAGTATAATGTGTGTCCAATCTTCACGAGCAACAAAGGATGGGGTGGGGGGGGGTTGGTGGGGGGGGGTATGGATGGGGGGAGATGAATTAGCAAGCTAGAAAGCCACTCTGTAAGGTTGTGCTTTTGTCACCAGAGCATGCCACATTTGACATAAATTAAAAGCGGGTTTATTCCTATAGAGTGTAGTGCATATTTCCAGCCTCCTATCTATACCGGTTATTTACAAAACGTCACAGACCACGACAAACTGTCTTTAACTCTTGGCTCTTGTGCACATGCAACCTCCTAACCAGATATTTGGACAAACATTTCTGTTTGCCAAAGCATGTCCCAGGCATCATAGATTTTATATTTGTTTGAGAAACGCAGTCATATTAAGCACCCAAAGAAATACAGATCAACCCTATATAACGCTTGTGCTGGCGGGGGGTCAAAGAATACATGTGCGTTATAAGCGGGAATCGCGTTATTGAAATAATGTCAATGTATGCATTGATACATAAAGTATTTAACGATACAATTATGTGTTTGTCAAGGAATCAGTAAACTACGAAAAACTGGGAGTCGCGGATTATCGCGTTGTATAAGCGGGATTCGTTTTGTTGTAACGGGTTGAAGTTGTGATATTTGATGTGTCTGTGCTTCTTATTCTCTTTGTACCAGTCAGGAAAACTTGATACACCTCTCAATAATATTGCAGAGGACTCCAAAAGATGGCTACGATCGGACTTTCTCATCGCAACTCATTATTGCTGCATCCCTGAAATCATGGTATAGCAGCCTTACAGCGACATTTCTGCATTTTCTCACCCTCTGTTCAAGTCCCAATAGAGCTCAAAAAGTAGGAAGGCAACACGATATAAAGCAGGGCAGAAAGGAAGACCGCAGGCCAATTCAGTTCAATTTGGGGCTGGAACCCGGAAGGGATCACGTGACCGCTCTTCCATAGTGCCAAATGGGTTCGTGCCACGGAAGCTAAGCAGGACCTCAGGCACGGAAGGGGTTTAAGCATCTAAGTTGCAGCTTTCTACGGAAACTCCACTTGCAATTAAGGTTAATGTAAATATAGTGTGGCCACAGATGTAATAAATGCGTGGTGTGTGTGTGTGTTGTGTGCGTGCGACTGAGTGTGTGTAAAAGAGTGATCAAGAATAATTTGACTAGAAAAATAAAATGAACTAATTACATAACATCAGGAAAAACACAAGTATATAAAGCGACGTTCAGACCACACAGGGCCTTTACTAGTGGTGTTGTGTGTGTGTGTGGTGTGTGTGTGCGTGGTGTGCGGTGTGTTGTGTGTGTGGTGTGGTGTTGTGGTGTGATGTGGTGTGTGTAGTGGTGTGTGTTTGTGTGTGTTGGGTGTATTTCGTTATGCATCTCCCAACCGTTTAGCAATAGAAAACCTTTCTCAATCAGTATTGTTGACTCCTGAGGTAAGAGAGGAGAACTCTCGAAAGCTTGTCCTATGACAAATTGGTAGTCAAAAAAAAAAGGGTATCAGCTAAGACTAAGTACTCATTTATTATCGCACTTGACTAAACTCGGATTTATATATATCAATATATATCTTGATAGATATAAAATATATATATATATATAATTATATATATAGGCAATTACGTATACCACCATCACAGATGAAAATATCAGAGGCAGCAGCCAAATGGTAATCAAATATTGCTATTGATGTCTTGTTGATTCAATACAAATATTTTGACGAACAGTTGAGTGTTGCCCTGATATATTCAATCTTGATGCGGCATTATCGTATGCCTACATATTTTGTTGATTCAGAGGAGTGCTTGTGTGTGGTTCTTCAACTGTTATAAATAATCGTAAATATATATAATTATATATAGATATATTAGATAGAATATAATAGAAATAACTAGAAATATATATATATAGAAATATATAAATTGAAATATATATATATAATATATATATATATATAGATTATTCTAATATATTATATACACATAGGTGCAGAGAAATATGAGTTCTTCAGTATTAGGTGATACCTTTTTATGTGGATAACAAGTTATGTAAGTTAGAGCAAGCTTCGAGAGTTATCCCTCTTCTTTAGGTCAAGCAATTACCGATATACATCAGTTAATGTATATATATATGATATAATATATATTATATAGATCTATATGTATATGTATATTTTAGTTGATATATATTATATAGATATATATAAATATATATAGATATATTATATATATATAATAATACTATATTGATATCATTACTTGCCTTGAGAAAGGTCCATGTGAGGACGAAAACGTTGGCTTTTGTGCCAACATACTCTATACAATTTTTGAAAATTACTGAGGTGCTTGTCTCGTTCCTACGCGTGCATGCGGTTGCACCACCTGCTGTGAGGAGAACACCCCTGCCTGTTAAACTATGTAAGGGAATGCACCTACCTTTTAACTGCATACACGTGAGTGCCAACTAATCTCCATTGACAATAAATATAACATTTAAGTTATGGTGGGTGAAAAGGCGCAACGAAACCTCCACACGTTAGACTATAGCAAATTATAAAATATCACTTGTGAGCACATTCACAGTCCTAGAACGGGTCTGCAACCCTGCCTTTCACCATATCACCAGCATTACAGTGCTTTCCACTCAGCAAGGGGGGGAAATACATGCAAAAAAGCAGGTTGTCACTTTTGACTGAAATCCATTTTAAAAGGTAACCCTTCTAAGTCTAATGCTCTCTGTTAAACACAGCTTTTAAGCACAGTAATGGGAATCAATGGCAAGCCAGAGAAAACCACTCACAGACATGTTTTTATTAATTCGTAATGTATTCAAGTTTAAAATACATAAGCTTGTGGCCCCATCTGCTCATAAATTCTGACCCGTTGTCCCCTTGGAAAAAGAATTGAAGAGCCCTGATGATATAAAGTATTATGAGAAGAACGCTTCTCCATCTACGTTACCTCACCCCCCACCCCCCTCCCCCACCCCCCCCACCTCACACCCACCCCCCTCACCTCATAAGAAACTGAACGTGACCCATCCTGGGGCAGTATTCTTTAGGGAGGCGGGGGGGGGGGAGGGGGGGGTTACTGCAACAATAACCTCTCTGGAGCCCTTTTGCAGACCATGGGCTACTCACGTATCTAGAGCAGTGTTTCTCTAACTGGGGGTCACGAAAAAGGTCGCCAAAGATGGTGATGAAGCCGGTTTGCCACACAGCCACCAACGTGGTGAGATAGCGAACAACTATACCAGCGGTTCCCCCATGCCAGCCCGGCAGTCACCGCAATCCTCCACTCGCCTCCAAGTCGGTGACGGAAGTGGGTCCGACTTCCGCCAGAATAGAAGAGGTTGACTGCAAACGTACCCATACCGGCGCAGGACATGGAGACCTCTCACCCCAAAGACGACTAAGAGTTGTGAGTGGAGAGTGAGGGGAGGGACTGTAAGGGGGAAAGACGAGAAGGCGGGGGACAGAGGGAAGGGTGAACGGGAAACGAGGGTATAGGGAGAGGGGAGGGTCAAGGGCGGGTGGAACGAGAGAAGGGGAACGTGTTGCGGCGGGGAGAAACAAACCCGGCAGAAAGGGATAGTGTAAAGGGGTAGAAAAGAGGAGAGGGAGGGCCGACAGAGAAAAGGGGACCGAGTAGAGGAGGGGGGTAAGGGGGGAACAGAGAGAGAGGGGTTTAGTGTAAGGGGGGAGGAAACCAGAGGGAAGGCGGTAGTTAGCCTGGGGGTGAGGTAGTAAGGGAGAACACAGGAGAGAGTAGAGGGAGATAAGGGGGGAAAACAGTGGGAAGGCGGTGGTTATTATACGTAGTCTTGGTAGGGTTGGGTGGGGTGGGTAGTTGGGTAGCTGTAGGGTATCGTAAGCAGGGGAAAAAGATTCGAGAAGGGGAGAGTAAGGGGGGAACAGAGAGAGAGGGTGAGAGTAAGGGGGGAACAGTACGAGAAGGGGAGAGTGTAGAGGGGGGGGCAGCGAGACGGTGTGGAGAGTTGTAAGGGGAGAAGATAAGGGGGGAACGAGAGAGGAGTTAAGTAGTAAGGGGGGAGAGAAAGAAGGGGGCGGTGTGAAGAGGGAGTGTAAAAGGTGGACGAGGACGGGGAGTTGTAAAGGTGGAAGAGAGAGGATGGAAAGTGTAAGAGGGGCGAGGAGAGGGGGGATGGAAGTGTAAAGGTGCGAAGAGAGGAGGAGTGTAAATGTGGAAGAGGAGGGAGGTGAGTGTGAGTGGAAGATGAGGAGGGTAGAATCAAGGTGGGAAGAGAGGAGGGATGAATTAAAAGGTGGAAGAGAGGAGGAAAGTGTAAGAGGGGAAGAGAGAGGGGGAGGGGGTAAGGTGAGGAAGGAGAGTGGGGAGTGTTAAAAGGGAAGTAGAGAGGGATGGGAGGGCAAAGGTGGAAGAGGGGGAGTGTAGCAATAAGTGGCGACGTTTGCGTCCAAACAAATGCTATTGCCGCCTCGCGTGCTGCTTATAGTTAAGAAGCGAGCTGAGGCTTGGCGCCGATCGCTAGAAGTCATCTTCAATTTGATTTTTTCCAGCAGAACGCAGCGCGACGTAGCTTCCGGCGACTATACGCGCTGGCGCTATAAGTGCCTTGTATAAGTAGGCGCACAAGGCGTGCGAGCCTGGAGCACAGGCAACTCCGTGGCCTGACGGGGTCTAGGAGGAGCGAGAGGCGACAAAGAGCAGCTCTTAAAAAAAAGTACTCGTAATGTTGGCGGCCGTGCCTGTGGACACTCACGTTAGCGGTTTCGCCCTCATGGCCTGAACCGCCGCACGTGACCGGCCAGTTCGCGGCAAAATCAAAAAATTTTGTCCTCGCCAGCATCAGCCGCCTCATCGCTCTCGTACACACGCGCTCTTGGGCCATGCGCATTGCCTTCCTGCATTTGTGTTCGGCCGCGCGACATATGGACAAGAAGAGGGGAAACGAGAAGAGGGGGGAGTGTAAAGGGTGGAGAAGAGAGGAGAGAGTGGAAGGACGCGATAGACATAGTACAGTGTGTTGCTTCGCGCACGCCTTGTACTTGCTGCGATCGTGTCCTGCAGTGTTGACGATGGGGGCGGGCCATGAGTCACGGTGGCGCGTTTGCGCCTCATTGGCGCGACCTGCCGCACGTTGGCATCATTTTTTTATTGAGATGTAATCGGATCTAGTACAGTACTATGGTCGCAGACGAGAGGGGAGGGGAGAGAGAGGGAGGGTGTTAAGAGGGGGAAGAGAGAGAGGGAGGATGTAGGGGGTTGTTTGAAAGGAGGGGAGAGGGGAGGTAAAGAGGAAGCGTGGGGGACGAGAGAGAAGATGTAGGGGAGGTGGGAGGGAAGGGGGGGAGAGAGAAGAGGAGTTGTAGGGGGGGAGAGAATGGGGGAGGGGGGAGGGAGGGGGAGAGAGAAGATGGGAGTGTAACGGGAGGGAAGAGTGCAGGGAGGAGTGTAAGGGGGGAGGGAGGAAGAGGAGATGTAAGGGAGGTGGCGTGTAAGGTGGGGGGAGGGGTTAAGGGGCAGAGGAGAGAGGAGTGTAAGGGGGGAGAGAGAGAGAGAGAGATGCCCCCCCACCTTACACTCCCTCCTCTCCCTCTACCCCCCACCTTCCACTCCCTCCTCTCCCTCTTCCCCCTTACACTCCTCTCTCTTCCCCCCCCTTACACTCCCTCCTCTCCTTCTTCCCCCTTAAACTCCTCTCTCTTTCCCCCCTTCCACTCCTCCCTCTCTCTCCCCCCCTTACACTCCTCTCTCTTCCCCCTTACACTCCTCTCTCTTTGCCCCTTACGCTCCTCTCTCTTCCCACCTTACACTCCTCTCTTCCCCCTTACACTCCTCCCTCTCTCTTCCCCCCCTTACACTCCTCCCTCACTCTTCCCCCCCTTACACTCCCCATCTCTCTCTCCCCCCCCTTACACTCCCCCTCTCTCTCCCCCCTCCCCCTTACACTCCTCTCTTACACTCCTCCCTCACTCCTCTCTCTTCCCCCCCTTACACTCCTCCCTCTCTCTCTTCCCCTCTTACACGCCTCCCTCTCTCTTCCCCTCTCGGGCTGCGACCATAGTACTGTACAGTAGATCCGATTACAAATACGAATACAAAGAAATGGATGCCACGTGCGCAGGTCAGCCAATGAGGGCAAACCGCTCACGTGACGTCATGGGCACGCCCCCCATCGTGCAACACTGCAGGACACAGATCGCAGCAAGTACAGGCGTGCGCGAAGCAACACACTGTACTATGTACGCGGCCTTACACTCTCTCCTCTCTTCCACCTTTACACTCCCCCCTCTCTCTTCCCCTCTTTGCGTCCATATGCGCGCGCCGAACACAAAATGCAGGAAGGCAATGCGCATGGCCATAGAGCGCGTGTGTACGAGAGCGATGAGGCGGCTGATGCGTGGCGAGACAAAATGTTTTGATTTTGCCGCGCGACGGCCGGGTCACGTGCGCGGTTCAGCCAATGAGGGCGAACCGCTAACGTGATGTCACAGGCACGCCCCAACATTACAGTAAGTTAGAGCTGCTCTTTGTCGCGTCTCCTCCTCCAGACCCCGCAGGCCACGGATTGCCTGTGCTACAGGCGCGCACGTGTGCGCCTACTATATACAAGGCCTTAGGCCGCGCTTATAGTGCCGGAGACGTCAGGCTGCGGTCGCTGGAAAAATCAAATTGAGATGACTTCTAGCGATCGCGACCAAGCCGTCGCGTCGCTCTTACTATTAGCGCACGCGACGGCGGCAATGCATTTGTTTTGACGCAACGTCGCCACTATAAGTGCTACACTCCCTCCTCTTCCACCTTTGCACTCCCCCCTCTCTCTTCCCCTTTTACACTCCCTCCTCTCTTCCACCTTTACACTCCCCCCTCTCTCTTCCCCTCTTACACTTCCTCCTCTCTTCCACCTTTACCTTGACCAAGACAACGCTATACTATGCTTTTAATAAATGATGCAGAGGGATACACTTCCGGTCACTACGGATACTCAATACAGCGACGAATAGGGATTCGTGAGGGGTCTCCAGGGGTTCGCCAAACAAAAATCGGTAACTGAGGGGATCTCAGGCAGGATAGTGGGCCTGAGCCCGTGGGGACTACGCATTAGTAACGCCCAAAAACTGCACCTTAGCGGGCGTGGTATAGCTGCCAATTACCAGGCAGGAGCTTCCAGAGCGGTACACTCCCCCACAATGCTTGCATCCACAGCAGAACGGAAATTTGGTGCGTGACTTTGAAAGCTCCCGCAGGATAGCCAGGCGTATTACCCCGATGTGCGGCAATCAGATTTATTCTTAGGGATTCGCGGAACAAATATTTTCTAGCCCAGGGGGTGCACAATTGCTAAAAAAGTTGGGAACGACTCGGGGCATATGAGGCCCGAACACTAACAACACACTATACTGTGCTGTAATTATTAAACAGTACTTTTACTGTGCTTTTTAAAGCAGCAGTCCAAGCTGGCTTTATTTATTTCTCCCCTTAATATGGATCAAGACAATCCACACACATAATAAGTAATTAGCGAAGTTGCCCATCGATACCGGTTCTCCTGTGACGACGGCGAAGATTCGGGATCGGGGGCTCACTAAATGGCCGTCAGTGCAGCATTTTCAAGAGGACCCAAAGATGCAAAGGTCTGTGGGGAAGATCATCATGTGACCAGGCAGTCACTAGATACAATTGGTGCACTGCTAGAGAGGCAGGGCTTACAAAAAAGGGGGTGCCGGAGCTGTTTCAGAGAGGAAGGGAGTGTGACTTTTGGTTAAATGGTTGCTATAGGAACACCAAAAAAATGATTGTGACATTATAATCATTTAAAAATGTCACAGGTTGTTTTGGAAACAAAAAAAAATGCTGCATACAAGTATTTTCAATGTTACAGAACTGAGTATTAAAAAAGAAAACCACACGTCGGATATGCTTGTGCTGCCAGCTTTAATGAATGAAAGCAGATTGAAATATTGTACTCTACTATTAATACAACTTGTTCCAGTAGAGTACTTTGTTACTTCAAACGCTATGACTCCTACCATCTCCTACGCAAGTGCATCCCTCCATCTTCAGGCAGTGTAAGAGCTGCCAGAAGCTGCCACTCTCAATTGGAGAAGGAGAGAGGTGGGGGAGGGAGGGAGGGGGTCTCTTTTTCTTCCCCTGAAGGTCCCCTGAAACGGCCAATGCCTTAATTACGCTCTTTAGATGCGAGGGCACCACAAGGCTCTGTTTTAAGAGCTGTGATCGCCATGGCTTCGCTCTCAAAAGCTTCAGGGCCGCGCTGGTCTGCCTCTCCTCGCTTCTCCCGGCACAGAATAGATGCAGATCAATGAATATTTTTAAACAAAGAATATTCATTAAAAGAAGCTCGATTGCTTAATGAAGTGTACTGGGAGCCATCAGGAGGCCTGCATGTTCACCTTAATGCAGCCGAGAGTCATAATCACGGGCAGCCGATTTTCACATTACGTTAATCCACCGGTGTTGTAGACATGCTCACACACACGACATGTCGGAGGTCGCGTGGGGGGCCGGTCAACTCCACTCTTCAAGGGCCACAGGTCAGGTTTTCAAGATATCCCTGCTCAGCCACGTTGCCTCAGTCGTCAGCACGACTCAGTTATTCAGCACTGGGGGTTCAATCAGCCACTGATTGAGCCACCCTGTACTAAAGCAGGGTATCGTGAATACCTGACCCGTTGTGGCCCTTGAGGACTGGAGTGGCCTCCCCTGGGCTAACCCTCAGATTAAAACGGTTTAATAAAGGCGATTCCTCTTCCAGGTCGTGAAAAATAGAAGGAAGCAGCTTGTAATAAAATAGTCGTAATAATAATTCTATTGTAATCATTTGTTGTTATATACTCAGCCGTAATGTGCACAAGTCACCGCATCCAGAAGAGTTTACAATCTAACGTTTGGAAAAAGGAGCGGACACTAGACATACCGCAGATTCAGCGGTTCCCGTACTTTCTTACGGGTGCAACCCACCTTCTAAACGGTTATTGTCTGAGAAAGCCTAATTAATCAATCTTATTGATACTCATCAGCTGTTGCTAAAAACATGTGTGCACTCGATCCCAGGTCCAGGTCAGTATAGTGTCCTGAGTTGTGGGGGGAACACAGCTCAATAAGGCCCCAAAGCCTCAGTGTGTGCAGGCAGCATGGGGCGGTATAGCCGCCAGCCCCACAAGGCCGTGCCTAGTGAGTGCAAAGCAGTATCGGCAGGGCCAACAACAATCGTTGGGTCAGGGACATGATAAGAAGCAGGTGGGCCTATCTCGACTCGGCCACACTGTGGGAGGGCGGGGGGCCAGGGCGAGAAGGTTATGGGCCGAGGGGGTGGAAAAAGCAGGTAGAGGGGAAGAGGCAGGAGGGGGTGTGAGAGGTGTGGTCACGGAGGGAATAAGAAGGGGGGTAACGGAATTGGCGGAGGGTATAAGGGGGATAAAGCGATCTTGGGGGATATGAGGGTTTAAGGGCCTAGGAGAGGGGTTATAAAGGGGGTAGGGCTGGGGGGGACACAGGGCACAAGGAGTGTAAGAGGTCGGAAGGGGCAAGTATAAGGGGGATATCGGTCTTATTAGGGGATATACGGGTGTAAGGGGCCTAGGAGGGGGCTTATAAAGGGGGTAATGCGGTTGGGGGGGGGAGGTAATAAGGGGGGTAATGGGCTCCAGGGAAGGGACGCATAGGGTACAGAAGGCGGTTGGGGGGGAGTGGCTAGGGCGCAGAGGTGGGGCCCCACGCCAGCTGGCCCGATTGTGAGGAGAAGCGAATTTGGAAAGCTCCTGTATAATTGAGAGTGATACCACCAATGATAAGGTGCTGCAGTTCGGGCCTACTCAGTCCCCCCTTAGGAAACCATTCCCAAACCCCTGTGGGGAATCACTGCCTTAGATACATTTCCACCTCTTGACCACATCATACGGGCACTATAACAGGGAAAACCCCCATTGATTTCAGTTGCGATTCTTACCCTGACGGCAGTGTCGCAATGAATAAACCCTGTAGTGTTCCTACATGCTTAGAGTTGTAAGCTCTGCCGGGTAGTGATTCTCTTTTCTACTAATCACATTTGCTTGTGTAAAGTAATCCCTCTCATGGGCTGTGTGTGTTTATTCTGGGCCAGGCATGCTGTTTAAGCAACAATTAAGTAATTAAAAGAAATGGTAATAATAATGGCTCGCGTGTTAAAGATAACAATGAAATCTGAGCTTTTATTAAAAAATGAGGAAAAAATATTCTGCATTCAGCGTGATGGAGGGGGAATGAGATCTGAGAGATGATTGGTGGCATATAGCCACTAGCAACCAGGAAACCTGACCCAATAACCTGACAAAAATATAGCATATTTTCATCAATTAGAGGACTGTCCATCTCGAGTTTTTTGTTAAAGAAGATTGGTTGCTGATTGGGGTACTCTGGTGTAATGGACAATTCATTAAATCTAAACCGAGGATGGTAAAGGGACAAACGACAGAGGTTTCAGAAGAATACAGAATGTGTTATACGCACAGAGCGGCACCAAACTGATCTTGTGCCCATTCCTAAACAAACCACACACACACACACACATACCACACACACACATACACCACACACACAAGCCGGCACACTTATTGTACAAAAAGCCAAGAAAACATTTAAACTCTTTAAACCAACTCAACTTTACAAGCTAGAAATTCCCATATATATGTATGTATTACACATCGCTTACACTTACAAAAAACCATGAGAAACCGGGTCTTTATATACACACACAGGTTCACGGTACAACGTTCTTCTGCCAAACACACTATATAATTGCTCTTGCACTAGTCATCCAAAATACAAACTGCTCTGTAATTACAGTAAGACACATTACAAAATACTGTACAGTACTTAGAAGCAATTGCTTGCCACAACAGTAATCACAGAATACACTTCTCTGATGTACATACACACTGCTCTGCATGTACATGCACATACACCATAGCTCTTGCTACGTTATCCCAACAACACATCAATAGTCTGTAGATGCTAGCCAGAGGGATGTGCATATGTGCCAGAGAAAAGAAGGATGGCAAGTATGCAGAGGGAATGTACACATGTGCAGAGAAATGTGCAAAGTATGCAGAGGGAGTACACATGTGCAGAGAAACTGTGGCAAGTATGAGAGGGATGTACACATGTGGGGAGGGATGTTTACATGTGTGTGGGAGGGGAGGTGGGGGGATTGTACAGTGTGTGGGGAGGGATGTACATGTGTGTGGGGAGGTGTACATGTGGTGGTGTTGTGGGAGGGACGTGTCATGGTCGTTGTGGGAGCGGATGTACATGGTGTGGGGGAGGGATGTAATGTGCCCTGGGGGGAGGGATGACAGTGTCCGGGAGGATGTAAATGTGTGTGGGGGCCAAAGGGATTGTACATGTGTGTGGGGAGGGATGTACAGGTGTGTGGGGTAGGGGATGTTTGGGCGGAGGTACCTGTGGTGGGGGGGAGGGATGTACATGTGGTGGGGCAGGGTGTACATGTGTGGGAGGGATGTACATGTGTGCAGATGGATGTTACATGGGTGTGGTGTGGGATGTACATGTGTGAAGAGGGATGTGCCTGACTTCAGTTCATAGGTGATTACACTCTATTTCCCCTGAAAATGAGCTGCGTTGTACAATGACACGGAGTACCTTAACTCACAGGGCCACTAAAACCCCACCTTTTGGATCCCATGCCAAATCTGCCACACTCAGTATTGTCTGGCCTAATGGACCTTTAAGTATAATATTAGCCATACGTATAGTCCTTTCCTACAACATGAGTTTCTATAAGTCATGCTCAAATGGAGGTGCTAGGAACAGAGAGAGGTAATCAAGATGTGTGCAGCCATCTTAAATGTCAGTGATAAACAAATTATTTATGGGGACTTCATGTTCGCACCATTTTGCAGCCGAGGTCTCACTGGAGCCTTTATGCTTTTTCTCCCCATTTGCACTGATGCCCCCATTTGTGCTGTCTGCTCCACTCCCCGTATTCACGGAAGCTCTCTAGATGTTCACGGACAGACAAGAATAGGCTTCAAGGAACACCCAGACACACTCAAGCTATAAAAAGCTTCCCCATCACAAAACCCTTCCAGCTAAAAACTATCCTGACAGCAGGACCTTCGATAACATCCTGAGAGTGTGATACGGCTGGGAATTACACACCTGCATACACGGGGTCCACCATATCAGGAACAAAGAGAGAGGCTCTGTACCACAATAAGAAGGACACAACGGTCTGAGAAATGGAGGGACGGGGGGGAGAGAGAAGAGGGCAAAAGAACATCCAGCCAACGGTGGAGATGCAGACAATACAGGAACGGCAAGTGGGAAGGTGGAGGAGACACACAGGGGACCCTAACATGGTGGGAAAAGGAAGTGCATGTTGAGGTTGGGGAGTTGAATTCCTAGGTATTGAGTGGACACTCAAGATGGTTGACTGCAATCAGCTTAGTAAGCACATGCTCAGCTGAATTACCCACATACTCAACTCAGGGAGGGCATGCTTATATGGGGGCGAGTGCCTGCTCAGCTCTGAGTGTATGCTCCCCGCTTCACAGGTATCTAATAACTAGTCCCAGCACCTGTAAAGGGCACTGAAAGGATCATCTTCCCAGGGCGATAAGGTTCCTATAATCTGCACTTGGATCGGGCTATGATTCAGGAAGCGTGCGCTGTGGTTACCGTCTTGGAGTTGCAAGGCGGAGGGTGAATGTAGCCACTGTATGAAAGAGAAATAAACACTCCTCCAGAAACAACTTACAGACCAAACGACCCCTCACTCAGCTTGTGACATCTGGTTACACAAACAGAAACGCAGAGCAAAAAACACACTTTCTGTTTCACTATTTATCGCCCTATAACCAGCCCAGATGGGCGAGTAACAGCGTATTGCTCTGTAATAGGAACAGGATGTGTCTCTGGCACTGCACTTCATCCTGCCTTGTTATATGTAACGTGTCTGTGCTGGTGCCACATTGTTACAGCACGGATGTGGAGAAGGCATCCAACACAAACATTTCTAATTGTGATATACCTTGCGCCCCCTCCGTGCCAACGCAGGACAAGTTGCCTTCCTTCACCATACAATCGTCACACCCAGGTAGCAGCGGAGTGCTCCATTTCTTCAGTGCTATCTTTAAAGCCCTTCCACGGATAAATAAAAAAAAAGGTTGACTGCATTTTTAAGGTCGTTTTTAAGCCAGTTTCATCTGTTGAAAAATTTGGGGCAAGTTGCCGTGCCCCACACGGGATACACGGAGGAGTCTTCGTCACAGTTTAGTGTCCAACCTACGCTGCCGCTGTTGCATGAAACACACATCACAAATGAACATGGTTAGGTGCGATTAGTGGCCGCTGTGCGCACTTTGCGACATCGCCGCCGGAGTACAAAGTGTGTTGTTCCTCAATGAGGCCGTCCATTAGTGCGTGTGACGCGTCAAGAGCTGCAGAGCAAAGGCTGCGCGGGACATTTAAAAAAAAAATACAATTGAATTGGTTTTTTTTTCGCCCAACGGGCCGCGATCACGTGAGCGGCTCAGCCAATGAGGAATGAAACAGGGGTGACGCGTTTGCCCACGCCCCAGGCTCAGTGCATGTTCACGCAAAGAGACAGGCCGCATGACGCCTGCGCAGGCAATATAAGCAGCGGGTCTTACAACGGGGAGGTTCTACACTAAGCGCCTGCGTGGTTCGGGACGGATAAGGGTGACTGGAGCGCAGGATGTCGTTGCTGGGCTCTTTATTATTATTATTTAATGCGCCCCAGTTTTGGGGCTATTCACAGGAATATAAAGACCTTGCTGAACATCACATAGTAAACAATAAACCCGCAATCTGGTCCAGGCGGCAGGCCAGCTCCAGTCCTCACCAACAGTCCGATTCTTAGGATATCCCTGCTTCAGCACAGGTGGCTCCATCAGTGGCTCAGTCAAACTGAGCCCACTGATTAAAGCCAACCGTGCTGAAGCAGGGATCTGTCCCAAAAATCTGACGTGGTTAGCCTTCGCTTCGAGGACTGGAGTTGGCCACCCCTGGTTGGTTTATTCTGCGGCAACGGTTCAACCCAACACCTGCTCCCCATTTACGTCTTCTCAATGTACACTGCACTGCGGAGTCTACAATGTAACATGCTAAGAGAGCTGCTGAAAATGAGTACAGAGGGGGGCTTCACCTGTGGTCATGGAGCAGTCCAGGGGGGTCAGTGAAAGGTCAGTGAAGGAGGAAAAAAAAAACATTTTAGAAACTGCCCTTTTTTTAATGAAAAAATATTATTTAAATAGTGTTGGGGTTAAAATACTCAGGATTTAGGGTTCGTAGGTTCCAAAAGGTTTTAAGAAACCCTGCGACCCAGGGAGAGGCGCTCCGGACATTAAAGTTAGTAAGTGAAGAAGTACGAGGAGTTGCTAAGAGAGGGTAGGAGTAGTTGTGCTGGGGTCTGCATGGGAAGACTTGGGGGGGCAACAGCAGAATTAGTCCAGGACCTTGAACTTGAAAATGTAATGCAATCTTTGTGCTATAAACAACCCACAAATCAGAGAGCCTGCGTTCCTGGCGTACCCTCCTCCCCTGTCAGAGTGCGTTCTCCTCTCTTCCCCCAGGGATCCTGCGATTTGCTTCAGGGCACAAAGTGAATGATCCAGTAACATAGAAATCTCAGAGTCCTCTTTGGGGTCCCGGAGCGGCAGACTGAGGAGCGCGGGAGTTAGTACGGAAGATGCTGCAGCAAAGTCAGGCTACTTAGAACAGGAGCCTGACAGGGCCTGTGAGGTGGGAGATTAGGGCCGGCATCGGGATGCAGGTAGAGTGAGGCACCCTCGTCTTTTGAGTGTTTTTTTTCCACACCATGTCAGTCTGTTTATTCTGATTGTGAGAATGAAACTTTCACAGTGAGAGAGAGTTAGCGTCCTGCACAGTGTTTGTTCAGCCAAAAATGCAGGTACAACAGAGCTGCAACTATACCAACTGCAAAGGTATCAAACTCATCCCAGCGGATGCTCCAAGAGGGGACAATGCACAATAAACGGGACAATAGTTTGGCTCTCTCATTGATAACCCAAAACAGTTCATCCTTTCAGTAAGGGTTAGAGCAGCAATAAAACAGGTAGGAGACCACATATAACCTTTACTAATATCTCAGATCAGCTGCTGCATTACTCTTTATGTACAGTTCCGGCTTATGCTCCTTTCCATCCTTTATCTCTGTCCCTCTCCTCGCCTGCCCTCCATGTCGTCTAGTGCATTCCCTGTCTTGCCACAACTGTCCCTGCCCAAGGCTTCCGTCTTCCAGTTGGGTCTCACGTGTGTTGGGGGAAGTGGTCTCAGAGAGGCCGCTGCTTGTGACTGAGCGGAGCCTCGGTTCTGCTCTTTGCCACTTATCATATTCATGTGTTTCTCTCGTCAGGGACACAAAAGATAATCTGTATGTTTTCCTCAACTCTTTCCCTCTTGTTTTGTCCTGCTTTGATACACATATCCAACCTTCCGCTTCCACTCCCCCCCCATCCCTTTCATAGTCTTTTTTAAACTTTTCTTTTAAGTGTTCAAGGTCATCAGAGGACAAACAATGCCACCAGCCCCCGTTTTGAAATGCGAGCGCCATTGGCGTCCATTGCCAACCGTCTCCGTGGCAACACGAGTAACCATTAATTTTCAATATTAAAGTTAGACAAAAAGCGCGATGACAGCTCGGGTCTGCGAAGATGTCAAGAATCTGTATTATATACAGCAAGAGAGTATAATTGTGTCCAATCTTCACGAGCAACAAAGATGGGGTGGGGGGGGGGGGGGGATGATAATAGGCAGCTAGAAAGCCACTCTGTAATTTGTGCTTATTGTCACCAGAGCATGCCACATTTGCATAATTAAAGCGGAGTTTATTCCTATTAGAGTGTCAGTGATATTTCCAGCTCCTATCTATAACGGTTATTTACAAACGTCACAGACCAGAAAATGTCTTTAATCTCTTGGCTCTTTGTGACACATGCACCTCCTAACCAGTATTTGGACAACTCTTCTGTTGCCAGCTGTCCCAGGCATATAGATTTATATTTTTTGAGAAAGCAGCATACTTAGCACCAAAGAAATACAGTCAACCCCATATAACGCTGTGCTCGGGGGGTCCAAAGAATCACATCGCGTTATAAGCGGATCGCGTTGAAATAATGTACAATGTATGCATTGTACAATAAAGTATTTAAGATACCAATTTAGTGTTTGTAAAGAATTCATAAATACGAAAACTGGGAGTCGCGGTGCTATCGCGTTATAAGCGGATTCGCTGTGGTTGTAACGGGTTGAGTGGTATGTAATTTTTGTCTGTGCTTTCTTATGCTCTTTGTACCAGTCAGGAAAACTTGTACACCTCTAATAATATGCAGGGACTCCTAAAAGATGGCTACGATCGGACTTTCTCATCGCCACTTCATATTGCTGCATCCCTGAAATATGTATAGCAGTACAGCGTACATTCTGATTTCTCAACCCTCTGTTCCAGTCCCAGATCAGCTTCAAAAGTAGGTAAGGCATACGATATAAAGCAGGGTCAAAATGGAAGACCGCAGGCCAAATTCAGATCAATTCTGGGGCTGGAACCCGGAAGGGATCACGTGACCGCTCTTCCATCAGTGCCAATGGGTTCGTGGCCACGGAGCTAAGCAGGACCTCAGGTCACGGAAGGGGTTTAAGCACTAAGTTGAGCTTCCTACTGAAACTCACTTGCAATTTAAGGTTAAGTAAATATATGTGGCACAGATGTAATAAATGCGTTGTGTGTGTGTGTGTGTGTGTGTGCGTGCGCTGGTGTGTGTAAAAGTGATCCACAGCATAATTGATAGAAAAATAGAACTAATTCATACATCAGGAAAAACACAAGTATTATAAAGCGGACGTTAGACCACACAGGGCCTTTATGTGTGTGTGTGTGTGTGTGGTGTGTGTGTGTGTGTGTGTGTGTGTTGTGTGTGTGGTGTGTGTGTGTGGTGTGTGTGTGTGGGTGTGTGTGTGTGTGTGTGTGTGTGTTGGGTATTTTTTTGCTCTCCCAACCCGTTTTAGCAATAGAAACCTTTCTCAATCAGTATTGTTGACCTGAGGAAGAGAGGAGAACTCTCGAAAGCTTGTCCTATGACAAATTGTAGTCAAAAAAAAAAAGGGTATCAGCTAAACTGAAGTACTCAGTTTATTATCGCAACTTGACTAACTCGGATTATATATATATATATATATCTATATAGATATAAATATATATATATATATATATATATATAGGCAATACGTATACCACATCAAGATGAAAATATCAGAGGCAGCACTCCAAATGGTAATCAAAAATATTGATTGATGTCTTGTTGATTCAATACAATATTTTGATAACCATTTGGAGTGCTTGCCTCTGATATTTCATCTTGATGATGCTGTATCGTATTGCCTACATATTTTGTTGATTCAGACGGAGTGCTTGTTGTGGTTCTTCAAACTGTTATATATAAATCATAAATATATATAGAATTATATAATAGATATAAGATATAGATATAATATATAAAGATATAGATATATATAGAAATATAAAATTGATATATATATAATATATATATATTATAGATATCTATATATTATATACACATAGTTGGCAGAAATACTGAGTCTTCAGTATTGGTGATACCTTTTTATGGGACTAACAATTATGTAATATAGGCAAGCTTTCGAGAGTTATCCTCTCTTCTTTAGGTCAAGCAATACCGATATACATCAGTTATATGTTATATATATATATATATATATATATATATGATTATATGTATATGTATATGTGTATATAGATATATATTATATAGATATATATATAATATATATAGATATATTATATATATATAAGAATATATTTATATATTACTGCCTTGAGAAAGGTCCCCATGTGAGGACCGAAAACGTTGGCTTTTGTGCCAACTATACTCTAATACAATCTTTTTGAAAATTACCTGAGTGCTTGTCTCGTTCCTACTGCTGCTGCGGTTGCAACACCCTGCTGTGAGGAACACCCCTGCCTGTTAACTAATGTAAGGGAATGCACCTACCTTTTAACTGCATACACGTGAGTGCCAACTACTCTCCATTGAAATATAATATATTACATTTAAGTTATGGTGGGTGAAAAAGGCGACAAGAAACCTCCACCGTTAGCATATAGCAAATAAAAAATATCACTTGTGAGCACATTCACATGTTAGACGGGTCTGCAACCCTGCCTTTCACCATTATCACCCAGCATACAGTGCTTCCACTGCAGCAAGGGGGGGAAATGACATGCAAAAAAGCAGGTGTCACTTTTGCCTGAAATCCATTTTAAAGGTAACCCTTTAAGCTAATGCTCTCTGTTAAACACAGCTTTTAAGCACAGCATGGGAATCAGATGCAAAGCCAGAGAAAACACTCACAGACATGTTTATATAATTCTTAATGTATCAAGTTAAAATTACAATAAGCTTGTGGCCCATCTGCTCATAAATTCTGACCCGTTGTCCCCTTTGGAAAACGAATTGAAGAGCCGCATGATATAAAGTATTCATGAGAAGAACGCTTCTCACTCCTACTTACCTCACCCCACCCCCCACACCCTCCCACCCCCCCCCGCACCACCCCCCCCCCTCAATCAGAAACTGTAACAGTGACCATCCTGTGGGCAGTATTCTTCTAGGGGGAGGGGGGGGGGGGGAGGGGGGGGTTACTGCCAATAACACCTCTCTGGAGCCCTTGCAGACATGGGCTACTCACTGTATCTAGAGCAGTGTTTTCAACTGGTGGGTCACGACGAAAGGTCGCCAAATGATGGGGATGAGCCGGTTGCCCACAGCCACCAACGCTGGTGGATAGGAACAACTATCCCAGCGGTTCCCATGCAGCCCGGCAGTTCACCGCAATCCTCCACCCCTCAGTCGGTGACGGAAGTTGGGTCCGACTTCCGCCAGAATAGAAGAGGTTGCTGCAAAGTCACCCTACCGGCGCAGGACTGGAGACCTCCTCACCCAAGGTATAGAGATGTGAGTGGAGAGTGAGGGGAGATGTAAGGGGGAACAGGAGAAGGCGGGGGAAGAGGGAAGGGTGGGGAAGAGGGAGGAAGGGGGCGCGTCAAGGGGGGGGAAGAGAGAAGGGGACGTGTTGGGGGGGCAAACGGAGAAAGGGAATAGGTAAGGGGGGAGGAACAGAGAAAAGGGGAGAGTAAGAGGGGGGAGAGGGGGGGAAAAAGAGAGGAAGGGGAGTGTAAGGGGGGAGGAAACAGAGGGAAGAGCGGTAGTTAGTGGTAGGTGTAAGGGAGAAACAGAGAGAAGGGGAGAGTTAAGGGGGGAAACAGTGGGAAGGCGGTAGGTTATTATACGGTAGTTAAGGGGAGGGGGGTGGGGGGGTAGGTTGGGTAGTAGGGTGTGTAAGGGGGAAAAAGAGCGAGAAGGGGAGAGTAAGGGGGGAACAGAGAGAAGGGAGGAGCTGAGAGAAGGGGGGAACAGAGAGAAGGGGGGAAGAGTGTAAGGGGGGAACACGAGAGGTGTGGAGATGGTAAGGGGAGGAAGATAAGGGGGAACAGAGAGAGGAGAGAGTAAGGGGGGAGAGAAAGAAGGGGGGCGGTTGGAAGAGGGAAGTGTAAAAGGTGGACGAGACGGGGGAGTTGTAAAGGTGGAAGAGGAGGAGGAAGTGTAAGAGGGGGAGAGAGGGGGATGGAAGTGTAAAGGTGGAAGAGAGGGAGGGAGTGTAAAGGTGGAAGAGAGGGAGGGAGTGTAGAGGGGAGGAAGAGAGGAGGGAGAATCAAGGTGGGAAGAGAGGGGAGAATTAGGGGGGGGTGAGGAAAGTAGGAGTGAGAAGCGTTCTTCTCATGAATACTTTATATCAGGGCTCTTCAATTCGTTTTCCAAAGGGGACAACGGGTCAGAATTTATGAGCAGATGGGCCACAAGCTTATTGTAATTTAACTTGATACATTAAGAATTATATAAAACATGTCTGTGAGTGGTTTCTCTGGCTTTGCATCTGATTCCCATGCTGTGCTTAAAAGCTGTGTTAACAGAGAGCATTAGCTTATAAGGGTTACCTTTAAAAATGGATTTCAGGCAAAAGGTGACACTGCTTTTTTGCATGTCATTTCCCCCCCTTGCTGCAGTGGAAGCACTGTATGCTGGGTGATAATGGTGAAAGGCAGGGTTGCAGACCCGTCTAAGACATGTGAATGTGCTCACAAGTGATATTTTTATTTGCTATATGCTAACGGTGGAGGTTTCTTGTCGCCTTTTTCACCCACCATAACTTAAAATGTAATATATTATATGTCAATGGAGAGTAGTTGGCACTCACGTGTATGCAGTAAAAGGTAGGTGCATGTCCCTTAGCAGTAGTTAACAGGCAGGGGTGTTCCTCACAGCAGTGGTGCAACCGCAGCAACGCAGTAGGAACGAGACAGCACTCAGGTAATTTTCAAAAAGATTGTATTAGAGTAGGTGGCACAAAAGCCAACGTTTCGGTCCTCACAGGGGACCTTTCTCAAGGCAGTATTTAAATATAGATTATTATATATCATATATCTATATATTATATATATATATATCTATATAATATATATCTATATACATATGACATATACATAGAATCATATATATATATATATATAATATATATATACATATATACTGATGTATATCGGTAATTGCCTTACCTAAAGAAGAGAGGTTAAACTCTCGAAAGCTGGTCCTATTACATAAAATTGTTGTCCAATAAAAAGGTATCACCTAATACTGAAGAACTCATATTTTCGCACTATGTGTATATATATATATAATTAGAATATCTATAAATATATATATATATATATATTAGTTAGATTTTATATATATATATCTATATTTTATTTTATTATATATCATTATATCTCTTTTCTTTATTTATTTATATTTTATATTTATAATGCAGTTTGAACGAACCACAAGCACTACTCCGTCTGAATCAACAAAATAATGTAGGCAATACGATACCGCAATCAAGATGAAATATCAGAGGCACACGCCCAATGGTAATCAAAATATTGTATTGAATCACCAAGAATCAATACAATATTTTGATTACCATTTGGATGCTGCCTCTGATATTTCATCTTGATGTGGTACGTATTGCCTATATATATATAATATATATATATATATTTATATCTATAGAGATATATTATATAGTATATATAACCGAGTTAGTCAAGTTGCGATAATAAATGAGTACTCAGTATTAGCTGATACCTTTTTTTTTTTTTTTGACTAACATTTGTCATAGGACAAGCTTTCAGAGTTCTCCTCTCTTCCCTCGGTCAACAATACTGATTGAGAAGGTTTTCTATTGCTAAAACGGTTGGGAGAGCAGAAAAAATACAACACACACACACACACCACACACACACACACACCACACACACACACACACACACACACACACACACACACCACACACACACACACACACACACACACACACACACACACACACACACACACACACACGATAAAGGGCCCTGTGTGGTCTGAAACGTCGCTTTATATACTTGTGTTTTTCCTGATGTATGAATTAGTTCTATTTTTCTATCAATTATGCTGTGGATCACCTTTTACACACACGCACGCACGCACACACACACACACACACACACACGCATTTATTACATCTGTGCCACATATATTTACATTACCTTAAATTGCAAGTGAGTTTCAGTAGGAAGAGCTGCACTTAGATGCTTAACCCCTTCCGTGCCTGAGGGTCCTGCTTAGCTCCGTGGCCACGAACCCATTGGCACTGATGGAAGAGCGGTCACGTGATCCCTTCCGGGTTCCAGCCACCAGAATTGAGCTGAATTTGGCCTGCGGTCTTCCATTTAATGAGCCCTGCTTTATATCGTAGTGCCTTACCTACTTTTGAAGCTGATATGGACTGGAACAGAGGAGTGAGAATAGCAGAATGTACGCTGTACTGCTATACTGATTTCAGGGATGCAGCAATATGAAGTGGCGATGAGAAGAGTCCGGATCGTAGCCATCTTTTAGGAGTCCTGCAGATATTATTAGAGAGGTGTAGCAAGTTTCCTGACTGTACAAAGAGCATAAGAAAGCACAGACAAATTCAAATATACAACTCAACCCCGTTACAACGCGAATCCGCTTATAACGCGATGCAACCGCGACTCCCAGTTTTCGTATTTATGAATTCTTTACAACACGATAATTGGTATCTTAAATACTTTATTGTACAATGCATACAATTGTACATTATTTCTAACGCGATCCGCTTATAACGCGATGTGATTCTTTGGACCCCGAGCACAGCGTTATAAGGGGGTTGAGCTGTATTTCTTTGGTGCTAAGTATGCTGCGTTCTCAAAAAATATAAAATCTATGATGCCTGGGACAGCTGGCAAACAGAAGAGTTGGTCCAAATATCTGGTTAGGAGGTGCATGTGCACAAAGAAGCCAAGAGATTAAAGACATTTTTCTGGTCTGTGACGTTTGTAAATAACCGTTAATAGATAGGAGGCTGGAAATATCACGACACTCTAATAGGAATAAACTCCGCTTTTAATTTATGCAAATGTGCAGGGCTCTGGTGACAATAAGCACAAAATTACAGAGTGGCTTTCTAGCTGCTAATTATCCCCCCCCCCCCCCCACCCCATCTTTGTTGCTCGTGAAGATGGACACACAATTATACTCTCTTGCTGTATATTAATACAGATTCTTGACATCTTCAGCAGACCCAGAGCTGTCATCGCGCTTTTTGTCTACTTTAATTGAAAATTAATGGTTACTGTGTTGCCACGGAGACGGTGGCAATGGACGCCAATGGCGCTCGCATTTCAAACGGGGGCTGGTGGCATTGTTTGTCTCTGATGACCTTGAAACTTAAAAGAAAAGTTTAAAAAAGACTAGAAAGGGATGGGGGGGGAGTGGAAGCGGAAGGTTGGATATTGTGTATCAAAGCAGGACAAAACAAGAGGGGAAAGAGTTGAGGAAAACATACAGATTATCTTTTGTGCCCTGACGAGAGAAACACATGAATATGAGAAGTGGCAAAGAGCAGAACCGAGGCTCCGCTCAGCACAAAAGCAGCGGCCTCTCTGAGAGCCACGTTCCGCCAACACAACGTGAGACCCAACTGGAAGACGGAAGCCTGTGTGGCAGGGACAGTTGTGGCAAGACAAAGGGAATGCACTGAGACAGACAGGGAGGGCAGGCGAGGAGAGGGACAGAGATAAAGGATGGAAAGGAGCATAAGCCGGAACTGTACATAAAGAGTATGCAGCAGCTGATCTGAGATATTAGGTAACAGGTTATATGTGTCTCCTACCTGTTTTATTGCTGCTCTAACCCTTACTGAAAGGATGAACTGTGTTTGGGTTATCAATAGAGAGAGCCAAACTATTGTCCCGTTTATGTGCATTGTCCCCTCTTGGAGCATCCGCTGGGATGAGTTTGATACCTTTGCAGTTTGGTGATATTTGCAGCTCTGTTGTACCTGCATTTTTGGCTGAACAAACACTGTGCAGGACGCTAACATCTCTCTCACTGTGAAAGTTTCATTCTCACAAATGCAGAATAAACAGACTGACATGGTGGGAAAAAAACACTCAAAAGACGAGGGTGCCCTCACTCTACCTGCATCCCGATGCCGGCCCTAATCCCACCTCACAGCCCTGTCAGGCTCCTGTTCTAGCGCTGACTTTGCTGCAGGCATCTTCCGTACTCCGCGCTCTCAGATCTGCCGCCTCCTGGGACCCCTAAAGAGGACTCTGAGATTTCTATGTTACTGGATCATTCACTTTGTGCCCTGAAGCAAATCGCAGGATCCCGGGGGAAGAGAGGAGAACAGCACTCTGACAGGGGGAGGAGGGTACGCCAGGAACGCAGGCTCTCTGATTTGTGGGTTGTTATAGCACAAGATTGCATTACATTTTCAAGTTCAAGGTCCTGGACTAATTCTGCTGTTGCCCCCCCAAGTCTTCCCATGCAGACCCCAAGCACAACTACTCACCCTCTCTGTAGCAAACTTCCTCCTCTTACTAACTTTAATGTCCGGAGCGCCTCTCCCTGTGTCGCAGGGGTTCTTAACCTTTTGGAACCTACAGAACCCTAAATCCTGATGTATTTACCCCAACACTATTAAATAATATATTTTCATTAAAAAAAGGGCAGTTCTAAAAATGTTTTTTTTTCCTCTTCACTGACCTTTCACGGACCCCCTGGACCTGCTCCATGGACCACAGGTGAAGACCCCCCTCTGTATCATTTTCAGCAGCTCTCTTAGCATGTTACATTGTAGACTCCGCAGTGCAGTGTACATTGAGAAGACAGTAACATGGGGAGCAGGTGTGGTTGAACCGTTGCCGCAGAATAAACCAGACCAGGGGTGGCCAACTCCAGTCCTCGAAGGCTACCAACAAGTCAGATTTTTGGGACATCCCTGCTTCAGCACGGGTTGCTTTATCAGTGGCTCAGTTGACTGAGCCACTGATGGAGCCACCTGTGCTGAAGCAGGGATATCCTAAGAATCGGACTTGTTGGTGAGGACTGGAGCTGGCCGCCCCTGGACCAGATTGCGGGTTTATTGTTACTATGTGATGTTCAGCAAGGTCTTTATATTCCTGTGAATAGCCCCAAAACTGGGGCTATTAAATAATAATAATAAAGAGCCCAGCAACGACATCCTGCTCCAGTCACCTTATCCCGGGCCAGAACACGCAGGCGCTTAGTGTAGAACCCCGTTGTAAGACCGCGATTATAGTTGCTGCGCATGGCGTCATGCGGGCCTGTCTCTTGCGTGAAACATGCACTGAGCCTGGAGGCGTGGCAAACGCGTCACCAGCCTGGTTCATCCTCATTGGCTGAGCCGCTCACGTGATGCGCCCGTTGGGCGAAAAAAAAACCAATTCAATTGTATTTTTTTTAAATGTCCCGCGCAGTTGCTCTGCAGCTCTTGAGCGCTCACACGCACTATGGACGGCCTCATTGAGGAACACACATTTGTACTCGCGGCGTGCGATGTCGCAAGTGCGCACACGGCCACTAATCGCAACCTAACCATGTTCATTTGTGATGTGTGTTTCATGCAAACAGCGGCAGGCAGTAGGTTGGACACATAACTGGACAGACCTCCCCGGTGTAATCCCGTGGGGGCACGGCAACTTGCCCCAAATTTTTCACAGATGAAACTGGCTTAAAAACGAGCCTTAAAAAAATGCAGTCACCTTTTTTTTATTTATCCGTGGAAGGGCTTTAAAGATAGCACTGAAGAAATGGAGCAACTCCGCTGCTACACTGGGTGTGACGATGTGTATGGTGAAGGAATAAGGCAACATTGTCCTGCGTTGGCACGGAGGGGGCGCAAGGTATGATCAATTAGAAATGTTTGTGTTGGATGCCTCTCCACATCCGTGGCTGTAACAATGTGGCACCAGCACAGACACGTTACATAGTAACAAGGCAGGATGAAGTGCAGTGCCAGAGACACAGCCTGTTCCTATTACAGAGCAATGACGCTGGTTACTCGCCCATCTGGGGCTGGTTATAGGGCGATAAATAGTGAAACAGAAAGTGTGTTTTTGCCTCTGCGGTTTCTGTTTGTGTAACCAGATGTCACAGCTGAGTGAGGGTCGTTTGGTCTGTAATTTGTTTCTGGAGGAGTGGTTTATTTCTCTTTCATACAGTGGCTCATTTCACCCTCCGCTGCAACTCAAGACGGTAACCACAGCGCACGCTTCCTGAATCAGAGCCCGATCCAAGTGCAGAGTTATAGGACCTTATCAGCCCTGGGAAGATGATCCTTTCAGTGCCCTGTACAGGTGCTGGGGACTAGTTATTAGGATACCTGTGAGAGCGGGGGGAGCATACACTCAGAGCTGAGCAGGCACTCGCCCATATAAGCATGCACTCACTGAGTTGAGTATGTGGTAATTCAGCTGAGCATGTGCTTACTAAGCTGAGTGCAGTCACCATCTTGAGTGTCCACTCAATAACCTAGGAATTCACTCCCCAACCTCAACATGCACTTCCTTTTCCCACCATTTAGGGTCCCCTGTGTGTCTCCTCCACCTTCCCACTTGCGTTCCTGTATTGGTCTGCATCTCCACCGTTGGCTGGATGTTCTTTGCCCTCTTCTCTCTCCACCCGTCCCTCCATTTCTCAGACCGTTGTGTCTTCTTTATTGTGGTACAGCCTCTCTCTTTGTTCCTGATATGGTGGACCCGTGTATGCAGGTGTGTAATTCCCAGCCGTATCACACTCTCAGGATGTTAGTCGAAGGTCCTGCTGTCAGGGAGAGTTTTTAGCTGGAAGGGTTTTGTGATGGGGAAGCTTTTTATAGCTTGAGTGTGTCTGGGTGTCCTTGAAGCCTATTCTTGTCTGTCCGTGAGACATCTAGAGAGCTTCGTGAATACGGGGTGGAGCAGACAGCACAAATGTGGGGCATCAGTGCAAATGGGGAGAAAAAGCATAAAGGCTCCAGTGGAGACCTCGGCTGCAAAATGGTGCGAGAACAGTGAGATCCCAATAAATAATTTGTATTATCACTGACATTTAAGATGGCTGCACACATCTTGTATTACCTCCCTCTGTTCCTAGCACCTCCATTTGAGCATGACTTATAGAAACTCATGTTGTAGGAAAGGACTATACGTATGGCTAATATTATACATTAAAGGTCCATTAGGCCAGTACAATAAACTGAGTGTGGCAGATTTGGCATGGGATTCCAAAAGGTGGGGTTTTAGGGCCCTGTGAGTTAAGGTACTCCGTGTCATTGTACAACGCAGCTCATTTTCAGGGGAAATAGAGTGTAATCACCTATGAACTGAAGTCAGGCACATCCCTCTTCACACATGTACATCCCACACCACACACATGTACATCCCTCTGCACACATGTACATCCCTCCCCACACATGTACATCCCTCCCCACACACATGTACATCCCTCCCCACACACATGTACATCCCTCCCCACACACATGTACATCCCTCCCCACACACATGTACATCCCTCCCCACACACATGTACATCCCTCCCCACATGTGTACATCCCTCTGCATACTTGCACATTTCTCTGCACATGTGTACATCCCTCTGCATACTTGCACATTTCTCTGCACATGTGTACATTCCTCTGCATACTTGCACATTTCTCTGCACATATGCACATCCCTCTGCATACATACATACAGACTATTGGATGTGTTGTGGGATAACGTATGCAGAGCTATGTGTATGTGCACTGTACATGCAGAGCAGTGTGTAATGTACATGCAGAGCAAGTGTATCTGTATGTACCGTGTGCAGAGCAATGTGCTTCTAAGTACTGTACAGTATGTGTAATGTGTCTGTACTGTATGTACAGAGCAGTTTGTATTTGGATGACTACGTGCAGAGCAATATATAGCTGTGTGTGCAGAGAACGTTGTACCGTGTGTGTGTATATAAAGACCGGTTTCTACATGTTTTGTAAGTGTAAAGCGATGTGTATAATACATAAATATATGGGATATTTCTAGGCTTGTAAAGTTAGAGTGGTTTAAAGAGTTTAATGTTTTCTTGGCTTTTTGTACAATAAGTGTGCCGGGCTGTGTGTGTGTGTGGATGTGTGTGTGTGGATGTGTGTGTGTGTGTGTGTGTTTAGGAAGTGGCACAGATCATTTTGTGTCGCTCTGTGCGTATAACACATTCTGTATTCTTCTGAAACCTCTGTCTTTTGTCTTTAACATTCCTCGGGTGTAGATTTTAATGAATTGCCATTACACAGAGTAATCACCAATCAGCAAATCTTCATTTAACAAAAAGACTCGAAGAGGACAGCCTCTAATTGATGGAAAATTGCTCATATTTTGTCAGGTTATTGGTCATTTCCTGCTTGCTAGTGGCTGATATTCCACCAATCAGCTCTCAGATCTCATTCTCCCTCCATCACGCTGAATGCAGAATATTTTTCCTCATTTTTATAAAAACAGCTCAGATTTCATTGTTATATTTAACACGCGAGCCTATTATTATTACCATTCATTTTAATTACTTTAATTAGTTCTTAAACAGCATTGCCTGGGCACAGAATAAACACACAGCCACATAGAGGGAATTACTTATACAAGCAAAGGTGATTAGTAGAATAAGAGAATCACTACCCGGCAGAGCTTACACTCTAAGCATTAGGAGACACTACAGGGTTATTCATTGCGACACTGCCGATCAGGGTAAGATCGCACTGAAATCAATGGGGGTTTTCCCGTGATAGTGCCCGGATGTGAGTGCAAGAGGTGAGAAATGATCTAAGGCAGTGATTCCCAACAGGGGGTTTGGGAAGTGTTTCCAAGGGGGGACTGAGTAAGGCCCCGAACTGCACCGTATCATTGGTGGTATCACTCTCAATTATAGCAGGAGCTTCCAAAGTCGCTCCTCACAATCGGGGCCGCTGGCGTGGGGGCCCCACCTCTGCTCCGCTAGCCACTCCCCCCCACCCACTTCTGTACCCTATGCTCCCTTCCCTGGAGCCCATTACCCCCTTATTACCTCCCCCCCCAACCCATTACCCCCTTTATAAGCCCCCTCCTAGGCCCATTACACCCTTATATCCCCTAAGACCGATTATCCCCCTTATACTGCCCCTTCCGACCCATTACACCCTTGTGCCCCCCCAGGCCCATTACCCCCTTTATAACCCCTCTCCTAGGCCCATTAAACCCTCATATCCCCCAAGATCGATTATCCCCCTTATACCCTCCCCAATTCCGTTACCCCCTCTTTATTCCCTCCGTGACCACACCTCCTCACACCCCCTCCTGCCTCTTCCCTATACCTGCTTTTTCCACCCCCTCAGGCCCATACCTTCTCGCCCTGGCCCCGCCCTCCCACAGTGTGCCGAGGGCGAGATAGGCACCTGCTTCTTATACATGTCCTGGACCCAACGATTGTTGTTGGCCCTGCCGATAATGCTTTGCACTCACAGAGGCAAGGCATTGTGGGGCGTGGCGGCTATACCCCCCATGCTGCCTGCACACACTGAGGCTTTGGGGCCTTATTGAGCCTGTGTTCCCCCCACAAGCTCAGGACACTATACTGCCTGGGATCGGGCACACAGGTTTGTTAGCAACAGTCGGATGAGTAGCAAATAAGATTGATTAATTAGGCGTTCTCAGAACAGATACCTTTTAGAAGGTGGTGCACACCGTAAGAAAGGACGGGAACCGCTGATCTGCGGTAATGTCGTATTGTCCGCTCCTTGTGTCCAAACGTTAGATTGTAAACTCTTTGGGAGCGGGACTTGTGCACAGTACGGCTGGAGTATATAACAACAAATGATTACAATAGGAATTATTATTACTACTATTTTATTACAGCTGCTTCCTTTCTATTTTCAGACCTGGAAGAGGAAGCGTCTTATTAACCGTTTTAATGCTGAGGGGTTAGCCCAGGGGAGGCCAGCTCCAGTCCTCAAGGGCCACCAACGGGTCAGGTATTAACGATATCCCTGCTTTAGTACAGGTGGCTCAATCAGTGGCTGATTGAACCCCCAGTGCTGAATACTGAGTCGTGCTGAAGACTTGAGCCACCTGTGCTGAAGCAGGGATATCTTGAAAACCTGACCTGTGGCCCTTGAAGAGTGGAGTTGACCGCCCCACCAGCGCACCTCCGGACATGTCGTGTGTGGGAGCATGTCTACACCGGTGATTACGGTAATGTGATAAATCGGCTGCCCGTGATATGAATCTCGGCTGCATTAAGGGGAACAGGCAGGCCTCCTGATGGCTCCCAGGGACACTTCATTAAGCAATCAGCTCTTTTAATGAAATATTTCTTTGTTAAAATATTCATTGATCTGCAGCTATTCTGTGCAGGGAGAAGCGAGAGAGGCAGACACAGCGCGGTCCCTGAAGCTTTGAGAGCGAGCCATGGCGAGCACGCTCTTAAAACAGAGCATTGTGTGCCCTCGCATTCTAAAGAGCGTAATTAAGGCATTGGACCTTTTCAGGTGACCTTCAGGGAGAAGAAAAAGAGACCCCCTCCCTCCCCACCTCTCTGCCTTCTCCAGATTGAGAGTGCAGCTCTTACACTGCTGAAGAGGAGGGATGCACTGGCGTAGGAGATGGTAGGAGTCAGAGCAGTTAGTAACAAAGTACTCTACTGGAACAGATTGTAATTATATAGTAGAGTAACAATATTGCATCTGCTTCATTCATTAAAGCTGCAGCACAAGCAATATCCGACGTGTGTTTTCTTTTTTAATAAATCAGTTCTGTACAATGTGAAAATACTTGTAGCATTTTTTTTCCAAAACAACTCTGTTGACATTTTTAATGTATTATAATGTAACAAGCATTTTTGGTTTCTATAGCAACCATTTACAAAGTCACACTCCCTTCCTCTTCTGAAACAGGCTCCGGCACACCCCTTTTTTAAGCCCTGCCCTCTCTAGCAGTGCACCAATTGTATCTAGTGACTGCCTGGTCACATGATCTTCCCCACAGAACTTTGCATCTTTGGTCCTCTTGTGCTGCACTGACGGCCATTTAGTGAGCCCCCGAGCCGAATCTTCGCCGATCGATCACAGGAGAACGGATCGATCGGCAACTTCGCTAATTACTTATTATTGTGTGGATTGTATTGATGCCCATATTAAAGGGGAGAAAAATAAATAAACGCCAGCTTGGACTGCTGCTTTAAAAGCACAGTAAAAGTACTGTTTAATGACAGCACAGTATAGTGTGTTGTAGTGTTAGGGCCTCATAGTGGCCCCAGTAGTTCCCAAGCTTTTTTACATTGTGCACCCCCTGCTAGAAAATATTTGTTCCGCGAATCCCTAATGAATAAATCTTATTGCCGCACACGGGGTATACAGCTGTCTATCCCTGCGGGAGCTTTCAAAGTCACGCACCACAATTCCGTTCTGCTGTGGATGCAAAGCATTGTGGGGAGTGACCTCGGAAGCTCCTGCTGTAATTGGCAGCTATACCACGCACGCTAAGGTGCAGTTTTGGGCGTTACTAAGTGCGTAGTCCCCCCACGGGCTCAGGACCCCACTATACTGCCTGAGATCCTCAGTTACCGATTTTGTTTGGCGAACCCCTTGGAGACCCCTCACGAATCCCTATTCGTCGCTGTAGTAGAGTATCATGTAGTGACAGGAGTGTATCTGCATCATTTATTAAAAGCATAGTATAGCTAGTGTTGTAGTGTAACTGTAACATGCAATAAAAGCACAATATAGGGTGTTGTAGGGTTATGACCTTATATACAGTAGTAACAGAGTATTCTACAATAACTGCATTGTATAGTAATAAGTGTTCAATGGTACCAGTTTTATATAGTAGGATTGTAACAAAATGTCATAGTAACGTAGTATCAGAGATCTATAAAAGGGGAGCAGCCAGCAAATACAAACTGTCCCTTCCTGACCCCACACTTTCTCATTTGTAATTCGGGGTCCCGTGTCACCCCAGGACTCACCTGAACAGTCCCGCGCAGTTACAGCGGGGTGTCATTCTATACAGGATTGGGGGAAAGGTTTTCAGCCCTGACATTAAAGTCACCGCACTTGGCTTCAAATCCGAACGCTCGCTCCTTAAGGCTGCGGCCCAAGTCACTCCTGGGGTCGCGATCTGTGGCTGAACCGCCGTCATGACGTGGCCAGCGCTCCGTCGCCACTAGCGCGCGCTGCAGCTGGCACTGGGGACCTAGTCTAACACCTCGGACATCTCGTTATGGGCCTTTTATACTAAGCAGTGCACTGGGCTCTGCACTGAAGAGTTATATGAGTTATATGAGAATATCATTTACAATGGGAGGGATTTTGGCTTGATTGATAAAAGATTTGGGATGGATAGAAAGTAAAACATGACACTGACGTTATGTGGCGTTCCCAGGACGGTGCTACAAACCCTTTCACAGAAACTCGGAGGCACTTGACTTTTGACGAGCGCTGCGCGGTATCACTTTCAGGTTCTGTGCGACCCTTTTTTAGTAAAATCTTGGTCACAAACACTTGCTGCACATCTTTTTCTTCTGATACATCTGCAAACTTGTGCGGCGTTTTTGAAGCTGATAAGTGATCTGCAAAGAAAAGGCCAAACGTTGCAAAAGCTGCGGAAATAAACGACAAATTCCTGCGACTTTAATAAGGGGGGATTTAAATCATGTGGCACGTGCAAAGTGTGGCTTGCAGTGATTTCCATTGGCTTGCTTTGGGAGTGTAGGCTACTGTTCTGCAGGCCTCTGGCCTTGAGCTGCTTCTTTATCAGTCCATGCAATATTCTACATGGGTTTTTTTAAATGAAAGAAATGACTTCTGTAGTATTAGATAATAATTGCTACAATTTTACAATTATTATTCAACTCCTAATGCAATTTTTTATGAGTTTTAATATACTGAGCAACCTTTGACTGTAACGCACCTCCCCAGCAGTGCAAGACTTTTGCAACACTTTCCTGTTTGTGATCATTTGTTGCCAATGTGCCCAGCAGGTTGAGCTGCAAACTGTAACAGTATATAATGTTACCGTAGTAATATAAGAATACATTATAGCTGCGGAGTTTCACTGACTGAAGGATTGATTGAAACGGAAAGGCTGCCATTTAGTGAACCCTGGCAAGCAGGATCTTTGTTTGATCAATCACGGGAGATCTGATCGATCGGCATCTTAGGTAATTGGCTTTCAATAAAGGTAATCAAACGTTGCATATATTAAAACAAAAAATCTTTTTTCATCTCCTTTGAAGTGCTGCTTGGATTGCCTTTTGAACAAGGGTTTCTCGTGGAAATATTATGCTCGAGGGCCCCTGTGCTAGATAAGTGTGGGGGAGAGATGTGAGGATGGTGGGAGGTTACGCTGCGCGTGGCAGGTGCTCAGTGACTGGGTGTAGGTGTTATGGAGCAGGGTATTGGGTAGACCCTGCTCCTCTCAGTAACATCCAGTGCATTTATTGCAGATCTGCTGAGTGTAAAAGAGAAGATCACAGACCTTTAAACCTGCTCACATCAACCAGCAGCCAATACGGGGTCAGACTCCCTGTGACAGGAAGCAGACACGGGAATGCTGGGAAGTTAAAGGGGCAGTCCAATATAGCTGGTCACAAACAAACATAGGCGGAGGAGTTGGCCAAGTCCAGTCCTCAAGGGCCACCAACGTCAGGTTTTCAGGATATCCTGCTTCAGCACAGTGGGCTCAGTCCACATCCTAGCCACTGATTGAGCCACCTGTGTCTGAAGCAGGGATATCTGAAAACCTGACCCGTTGGTGGCCCTTGAGGACTGGAGTTGGCAACTTCTGACCTAGTGTAATGGGCGTTGTTAAAAAAATTCAGTCTCCCTGACAGTAACTGTCTGACCTGTTTGTAGCTTGTGAAAAATAAATATGACCTTTTTGAATAAAGATGGGATTGTCATTACTTGCAAACAAAAGCCAGATCAAAACGAGCTACTTACTAATACATTTCAGGACTTGGGCCTGTTTATTAAGGCAAATTTGGAATGAAATTGGAGCAAATTGCATCATTTTAATGTTGTGACTCTCTGGACCACTGTATCAGGGAGTCTGTGCCACTGTATGAAGGAGTCTGCCACTGTATGAAGGATTCTGCACCACTGTATCAAGGAGTCTGCGCCACTGTATCAAGGAGTCTGCGCCACTGTATCAAGGAGTCTGTGCCACTGTATCAGGGAGTCTGCGCCACTGTATGAAGGATTCTGCACCACTGTATCAAGGAGTCTGCGCCACTGTATCAAGGAGTCTGGGCCACTGTATCAAGGAGTCTGGGCCACTGTATCAAGGAGTCTGCGCCACTGTATCAGGGAGTCTGCGCCACTGTATCAGGGAGTCTGCGCCACTGTATCAGGGAGTCTGCGCCACTGTATGAAGGAGTCTGCGCCACTGTAT
>WSYH01005882.1:0-41509 GCA_036426205.1 Ascaphus truei
TTCAGTAACTATAACAACAGGAAGCATTTTGACATACGCAAATTCATTAATTGCAATACATTGGGAGTGATTTACATGGGAACAAGCAAATGTGGGAAAAAGTACGTGGGCAAAACCCGCCGTCCCCTAAAAACACGGATACTTGAACACGTAGGCTCTATCCGGAACAAACTAGACACTCCAGTGGCCAATCATGCCAACAGGTGCCAACCTGGGGATCTCAAAGCCATGAGCTTCATGGGGATAGACCAATTTTCTCCAGGAATTAGACGCGGGGATTGGGACAACGAACTATTAAAGATCGAGTCCAGGTGGATTTATACCTTGGGAACACTAAGCCCACTTGGACTCAATGAGGGGTTTGTGTTTAGCCCTTTCATATAATTCCCACATGCCCTATGTCTAGCCAACCCCCCCCCTCCCCTTGTATCAGCCATCAAACATCAGAATAAACCTCATACATTCAATGAAACAACGACACAGTGTGCTTACATTACTTTATTTTTCGTTTTATTCAATCAATGGAATATAGTGTATTAGCATCTGGTACTATCTAGATTCATAGATATACCCTTACTATTAGTGACCAACCATCACTTTCAACCATGAATATTAAAGCTTACAACACTAATCCCCTAGCCTATGTGAGTAGTTGCAACAGCAACACATCACATATATAAACAGTATTTCAGCCATAGCTATTCAGCCCAATGTGATGTTGCAATTGATTTGACACTATTGCAACAAATTAGTGGGCACCCTGAATCTGGCATCAAGGCAGTTACGAGTATGCAGGCCACACACAGTGCACTAATGGTAGTGGGATATCATATCCGCCATGCAGCAGTAATGAAGGGGTTAAGTGAGGAAACAGGCAATTCCATCTTGGCTATATAAACATACCTCTACACGCAGGGACCTCCCCCTACGTGCCCTGAAGAAGCGTTCACTACGTGAAACGCGCGCGTCGGCATTTTCTCTCCTGCACACGCGGGAAACCGGTTGCTTTGAACACAACAGCTGATGGATATTGATCCGCGTTGTTAGACTTGCGGTTTCCCCCGGCGTGTATGTTTACTTAGGATCGCGCTGTGTCACTGTACCGCGGGATCCTACTACCTCACAGGGTCTATTCACTCACAGACAGGCAGGTCCTCGAGCATATCAGCGCTGATATAACCAAGATCAGCACTGATATAGGGGACCATGCGATTCACAGATAGACCGCTCCCCCCCACAAACTGGTATTAGGTATTTATCTGTCAGCAAGGGTTAATAAAGGGGGGTGGGGTGATCTTACAGTGTGTTCTTCATCCCATCAGCAACCCCACATACACCCGCTTTACCTACCGGTTGACACTATTGGCATTTTGTCAGTGTATTCACCAGATACTGGCAGACTTACTTTTGAGCAGTTTACAGCGTTGATACCAGCTCTAGCCACCACAATTACAGTGGAGGTTGCTTCAACATTAGCCGCCTCCTTTATGCACCATATCACCCAGCCCTGGGATCAGTGACTGTGAATGTGCACTAGGTGTATCTATGTGGATTCAAACAGAATGGCTAATGTATGACTGGTAATCACACTGCACCATCAAGCTCAATATTGATGCAGCCATACTCAACTGATAATATAGGTGAGCCCTGTGGATCAAGAGCACACCCATAAATCCTACGACATATCAGCAGCACATATGGTGGTCTGCATCAATTACTTTCTGCAGTATAGGTGTCCATGGTATATCAAATACACACCTGATCAATGCCAACGGAATTATACCTTACCTTTTGTTTGCTTATTAGCCTGCGCTTTAATTCATTTGTGGGCACAATACGATTCCACCATAGACCTAGCACCTTTAATGTTAGCGAGATTATCAAGCGAGCAGCGCTATTTCAAGCAGGGGCAGATATGGTCTAACCTGTCGCTTACTATGCCATAAAACGCTTATATTATTGGTGTGTCACTTGAGTGCATAACACATGCACTGATACACTAATACTGAGATTAACCTCTAAGTGAGCTCCAATAGACCCATCTCCTATATCTTTTAGGAAGCTATAACAGATAGCGCCTTGATCCCGAATATCTATAAGGGATCTTATCACTATATCTACCCACCTTATCTCGGATGGGTTATGAAGGATACAGTCAAGTGCTGTTATAACACACCGTTTAATTACGTTTTAACACCCAATTTTTTATTCTTGGTTATCAATAAAGTATTTTAATTTTATAATTCTACATTTGTTGTGACAGAGTGCTGGAAGACTGGATCCTTTTTTCTCTCATATGATATTATTAGTCTCCATCCAGTCAGCACCTCACTGTGGTTAGCATAAGCTGTGAGGGTTTTTTTTTTGTGTGTATTAATCCGATTGCCAATTCTTAGAGTTAGGAAGGAATTAATGTTTCCCCTTAATGGGGGTTTTTGTTTTCCTTCCTCTGGAGTAAGTAAAGATATAGGATAAAGTATCTGTTGTCTAAATTTAGCATATGTTGAACTTGATGGACCTATGTCTTTTTTCAACCTCATCTACTATGTAACTATGTAACTATATGTCCTCCGATGCCAGCAAGAGTACATAAAGAAATACAATCTAATGGCCCCTAACCCCTTAATCACCTTAGCGGTTAATAACCTCTATAGAAATTAAGGGGTTAACCCATCCTCCCCTGCTACCCACCCTGGAGGCCTAACCACCCACCCCAGGACCACTATATCCACTCTGTACCCATTGATTGGCATAGTTGTATATAATATGGGCATGATAAGCCACTATAGTAGGCAATGGTCAACTAATAAAAAAGCATGACGCCCCAAATACATAATAATAAAACATATACACAGGCCCCTAAACACCACAATTAAATAAATCAAATAAAAACACTAGCCAACCAAGTACATAAATAAAAGCACTAACCAACAAAACAATTAATTCATTTTAACCAGTCGCCAACAAATCAATCAATCAATCAATTAATTAATTAATAAACCACTAGCGAACACATCAATTAAAATCAAGAGCCAACACAAGAAATAATTAATTAAAAACGCTAAAGAATCTGCAAAATAAAGAAAAACAAGCCATCAACATTACAAACAATTTAATACAAACAATTAACAGAAAAATAAAAAATAACACTCCATAGAAAACAAGCATTTGCCAAAAAATGCATTGGCTATCACTGTATTGATCGATACCCTAAAGGGGCACAGATTAATACATTAGCAGTCAATGGGCAATGAAAAACATGAAAATACAAAAATACAATAAAAAAAACCTGTAAAAATAACATTACATACATTCTATATTTTTCTTACCTTTAGAAGCGTTGACCCTCCGAATCCCGGCCTATCAGGAAGCTCTCGTATAGCCACGTCATCAAAGTCAATCCAACGCCATGCACCTTGAAGATCCGGAACAGGAAACAAAATTCTTCTTTCTTTGATCTTGTATCACCTTCTTTTTTCTTCATCTGTCGTTATTTCTTCATCTATTAATCCATAGCCCCATGTTAAATCCTCAACACTATGTTGTCTCGTCGGCTTCTTGATGTAAAATGAGACGTCAAGGCCTTATATATGGCCTGTGACGTCACATTTTCAGGTCAGATGGTACAGCTTCAATCTGATTGGACGTGGTATCATGTGCCCACCAATTTATTTTTTTGGTGAAGGATGTGACGTCATCTCCAAGGGAGGTACGTCACATCCTTCAAACCACTTGGCTATATCACATGGTATTACAGTCAATGGGATTGACAACAATCCCATTGATTGCTGAACCAGGTGATTAGTTCAAAACGATGTGACATCATCCTTTATTTTTTTACAACAGGATTGGTACCGCAGAACCTTACTGTTGAAACCACAATAACAAAAATATTCTTAATGTAGCCTTGTGACCCTGGCTATGTATTTCCTGGCCTAAGCATGTAAGTCCTGGTAAGGTGCAGGCAGTTAGGGTTAAATTCCTCTCACATGGGCCAGCATGTGAGTCTGTTAGGCCACCGGTTAATTTGTTGCCATATCCAGGTGCAGGCCTAATTGCAGTTGGGAGTATCATGCCTGGAGGTGGGTGGGGGAGGGGGTGTGGGGGGGTGTTAACTGGGTCACATGTAGTATGGTGTGATGCCTGTCAATCATCTAAACCTACCCAATTTGGGGGCAGGAATCCCCCCCCTCCAGGTATATAAAATGCTTCCTACTCAAATTTAGGTTGGAGTTCCTGTATGTAGGCTGCTCCTCAGGGAGTGAGGCATTGTTCTGCCTAACCCCATCCCGTGAATGCAGACATGCCAACTCTCTGCAACAAGTCGTAACTTTTCTCCTTCTACCGAGTTAGCGGGAGATTTGAATGTTGAGGCGGGTGATCGGAAAATTTGTGTTAAATTCTGGTGTGTGCATAGATTAGCATGGGGTGACTTGACTGACTCAGGTGACGGACTGTCTGGCTGTGTGGGTGATTGACTGCCTGGGTGGGTGTCTTGGGTGACTGACTGCCTGTGTTACTTACTGATTGGGTGGGTGACTGACACTTGACTGGGTTGGTGGGAGGGTGACTGGGTTGGGTGACTGACCGGGTGGATGACCATCTGACTGGGTGGGTGACTGACTGGACGGGTGCGTGGGAGGGTGACTGGGTTGGGTGACCTTGACTGACTCGGGTGACAGACTGCCTGGCTGGGTGGGTGATTGACTGCCTGGGTGGTTGTCTTGGGTGACTGACTGACTGACTGACTGCCTGGCTGACTGACTGACTGGGTGGGTTACTGATTGTCTGGTTGTGTGACTGAATGACTGGGTGTGTGACCTAATGACTGGGTGTGTGACTGACTGGGTGGGTGGGTGACTGGCTGACTGACCTGGTGGGTGACTGACTGGGTGGGGGACTGACTGGGTTGGTAACTGAATGGGTGGGTGAATGACTGCTTGGCTGGGTGGGTGATTGACTGCCTGGGTGGGTGTCTTGGGTGACTGACTGACTGCCTGGGTGACTGACTGACTGACTGACTGGGTGGGTGGGTGACTGGGTTGGTGGAGGGTTACTGGGTTGGGTGACTGACTTACTGGGTGGGTGACTGACTGGATGGGTGTGTGGGAGGGTGACTGGGATGGGTGGGTAACTGACTCGGGTGACAGACTGTCTATATGTGTGGGTGACTGACTGACTGCCTGGCTGGGTGGGTGGGTGATTGACTGCCTGGGTGGGTGGCTTGGATGACTGACTGCCCTGGTTACTGGCTGATTGGGTGGGTAACTGACTGACTGGGTTGGTGGGTGGGTGACTGGGTTGGTGGGAGGGTAACTGGGTTGGGTGTCTGACTGACTGGGTGGGTGACTGACTGACTGGGTGGGTGACTGACTGGATGGGTGTGTGGGAGGGTGACTGGGTGGGTGTCTGGGTGGGTTGGTGACTGACTCAGGTGACAGAATGTCTGCATGGGTGGGTGACTGACTGGTTGGTTGGGTGGGTGATTGACTGCCTGGGTGGTTGTCTTTGGTGACTGACTGACTGACTGACTGGCTGACTGATTGTCTGACTGACTGACTGACTGGGTGGGTGACTGAAAGACTGGGTGTGTGACTGACTGGGTGGGTGACTGGGTGGGTGACTGGGTGGGTAACTGACTGGGTGGGTGACTGACTGGGTGGGGGAATGACTGGATAAGGGACTGACTGACTGGGTGGTTGACTGACTGGGTTGGTGACTGAATGGGTGGGTGAATGACTGGGTTGGTGACTGACTGGGTGGGTGACTGACTTACTAGGTGGTTGACTGACTTACTGGGTGGGTTACTGACTTACTGGGTGGGAGACTGACTGACTGGGTGGTGACTGACTGACTGGGTGGGTGACTGACTGGGTGGGTTACATAGTTACATAGTTACATAGTAGATGAGGTTGAAAAAAGACGTACGTTCAACCTATGTTAAATTTAGACAACAGATACTTTATCCTATAACTATACTTACCTATTGATCTAGAGGAAGGCAAACAAAAAATCCCATTGTTATATCATTCAATGATATCTCATAAGGGGAAAAATATATTCCGTCCTGACTCCAAAAATTATGCAATCGGATTAATCCCTGGATCAACATTCATCCCATGTATACTTATTTGGTATATCCCTGTATACCTTTCCTTTCTAAAAAGATGTCCAACCTTTTTTGGAACAAATTTATTGTATCTGCCATCACAGTCTCTATGGTTAATGAATTCCACATTTTAACTGCCCTTACTGTAAAGAACCCTTTCCTTGGTTGCTGGTGAAATCTCCTTTCCGCCAACCTAAAGGGATGCTCCTGAGTGCTTTATACTGCCCTTGGGATGAATAGTTCATTTGAAAGCTCCTTGTACTGTCCCCGAATATATTTGTATACAGTTATCATATCCCCTCTTAGACGCCTCTTTTCTAATGTAAATAAATCTAACTTAGCAAGCCTCTCCCCATAAGTTACATTGTCCATCCCCTTTATTAATTTGGTGGCTCTTCTCTGCACTCCCTCTAGTTCCATAATGTCTTTTCTTAGGATTGGTGCCCAAAATTGTACTCCATATTCAAGGTATGGTCCCACTAACTTTTTGTAAAGGGGCATAATTATGTTTACTTCCCTTCCATCCATTGCCCGTTTAATGCAAGATAAGATTTTGTGTGCCTTTGCAGCTACTGCATGGCATTGGGCACTATTGCTAAGCCTGCTGTCTACAAGCACTCCTAAATCCTTCTCCATCAAGGATTCCCCCAATTTATACCCATTTAATTTGTAAGTCACCTGTTTTATCTCGCATCCCAAATGCATAACCTTACATTTATCTGTATTAAACTCACCTGCCATTTACCTGCCCACGTCTCCAAGTCCTTCTGAAGAGAAATTACATCCTGCTCTGATTCTACTACCTTACACAATTTAGTATCATTAGCAAAGATGGAGACTTTGCTCTCGATGCCAACTTCAAGGTCATTAATAAACAAGTTAAAAAGCAGGGTTCCCAGTACCGATTCCTGAGGTACTTCACTCACGACATTAGCCTAACCTGAAAAAGTTCCATTTATGACAACCCTCTGTTATCTATCCTTCAACCAATTTTCAATCCAGGTGGCTATATTATTACTGAGTCCAATTTGCGTTATTTTGTACACCAACCTCTTGTATGGAACGTATCAAAAGCCTTTGCAAATCTAAGTAGATCACATCAACTGCATTACCCTGGTCTAAATTCCTACTTACCTCCTCAAACAAACAAATAAGGTTAGTTTGGCATGATCTATCCTTCATAAATCCATGCTGACTATTACTAATGATTTGGTTTTACATTAGGTATTCCTGAATATAATTCCGTATTAAACCTTCAAGTAGTTTCCCCACTATTGAAGTCAGGCTTACAGGTCTGTAATTCCCCGGTTGTGATCTAGCTACCTTTATAAATATAGGCACCACATCTGCTTTACGCCAATCTTGTGGTAATGAGCCTGTGGAAATGGAGTCCTTGAATATTAAATGTAATGGTTTGGCAATTACTGAACTTAGCTCCTTGAGAACTCTTGGATGTATACCATCGGGGCCAGGTGCCTTATTTACTTTAATTTTTTCATGCCGCTTATGAACTTCTTCCTCAGTTAACCAATTGTTCATTAATATGGAGGTTGTGGCTTCCTCTTGTGGCACTACTATTGAAATTGATTCTTCCCTGGTAAACACAGAGGCAAAGAATTTGTTTAATACATCTGCTTTTTCCTCATCTCCAATAATCTGCCTACCCATCTCACACTGAAAGAGTCCTATATTTTCTTTTCTCATTTTTTTGTTATTAAGGTACTTAAATACTTTTTTTAGGGTTGATCTTACTTTCTATTGCAATCCTTTTTTCATTATCCATTTTTGCTAATTTGATCGCCCTTTTGCAATTTTTATTACATTCCTTATAATTCTGATATGATGTCTCCCCCCTTTCTGACTTAAAGAATCTTAACACCTTCCTCTTCTTGTCCATCTCCTCTCCTATCTGTTTATTTAGCCACATTGGTTTTGACTTATTTCTTTTATACTTATTACTCAAGGGTATACACTGATAAGTGTGCTTTTCTAACAATGCCCCAGTCTATGTCTGGATAATTAAAATCACCCATTATGCAAACATTACCTAGTTTTGATGCCTTCTCTATTTGCAAAAGTATTTTAGCTTCCTCAATCTCACCGATATTTGGTGGTTTAAAGCATATTCATACAAACATTGTCATTATACTTTAACTTCCACTGCTTATTTTTATCCACAAGATCTCTACATTTTCATCATTCCCTTCATAAACATCTTCCGTTATTATAGGTTTTAGGTCCGGTTTAACATATAAACATACTCCACCTCCTCTTCTATTTGCTCGATCCTTCCAAAAAAGGGAATAAACGAGGTTAAGGTGAGGTGAGGTGCTCAAAAGTATCCTATACACAGGAAAGAGGGGAGTACATTCTGGATATTGAATTGTATTAATGCATACACTTGAGTATCAAAAAATTGGGGCACCAGATACCCTGAAGGTCGGGGTAGGTAGTCCAAGGACAGCCTCCTCTACCTCATTGGGTTGGCCCTGAGTACTCACTGTATTACTGCTTTCACCAGGGTCTCCCCTCCATCGCGTGCTGCTGTAGAGAAATGAAGTCCAGCAATGTAGAGAGTGATGCAGCGCACCGCGATCCAAAAGAAGAACGGTCTGGCCAAAAAATGTATAATCTTTAATGAAGCATCATAAAATCAAGGGATGCAACCCTTCTACGCGTTTCGTGTCTAGCACTTTATCAAAAAGTGCTTCCACACGATTACAGAACGTTTATGTAGCATGGCTGCCAATCTCGCGATACTTGACGTCACGTTTGTGTCATATCAATAGAACCTAACTATCTGCGCATGCGCATCGCGGCTCAGAACGGGGGAATAACCAGCCATCCACGCAATCTCCCCACCACTATAGGGGAACGCCCCTAGGGGAGTGCCACACAGGGAGGACTGATCACAACGGAGACTGTATCCGCCCCCATCCTGGCTCTACGAGTCTCCCACTACATGGGGGTGCAATATGCGTTGTGATGGTATGACACTTACAATTTCTCTGGCTATCTATAGTTGAGATCCCATTATTATATTTTTGTGCTGTCTCAAACCAGCAGCGGGCTCGTAGAGCCAGGATGGGGCGGATACAGTCTCCTTTGTGATCACTCCTCCCTGTGTGGCACTCCCCTAGGGGCGTTCCCCCTATAGTGTGGGGGAGATTGCGTGATGGCTGGTTATTCCCCCCCTTTCTGAGCCGCGATGCCGCATGCGCGAATAGTTAGGTTCTATTGGATATGACACAAACGTGACGTCACAGATATCCGAGATTTGGCAGCCATTGCTAACATAAACGTTCTGTATATCGTGTGAAGCACTTCTTGTAAAGTGTAGACCCGAAACGCGTAGAAGGTTGCATCCCTTGATTTTATGATGCTTCATTAAAGATTATACATTTTTTGGCCAGACCTGTTCTTCTTTTGGATCGCGGTGCGCTGCATCACTCTCTACAAAAAAGGGAATAACCTTCTATATTTACTGCCCAGTCATGAGTTTCATCCCACCATGTTTCAGTAATGCCTATGATATCATACTGATCCCTTGCAGCTATTAATTCAAGCTCCCTCATTTTAGCTGTCAGGCTTCTTGCATTAGCAAGCATGCATTTCAGTTTTTTTTCAGCCTGTACTATTATCTTATCTGCTCTTTCCTTTCTGTGCCAACTTGGTTTAGTCTTTAGAAGTTTTCTAGTATTATCTGTATGTACTATGGGTGTCTCACTGCTTGTCAAATTCACACTTGCCCCCATTCCACCTCCTTAACCCCTTGTATCCTCTTCTATACTATTTATTTCGTTATCTGTTTCATCCCCCTCCCCCTCCATCCTAGTTTAAACTCTCCTCCAACCTTTTTAACATTCTTCCTAGCACAGAAGATCCCTCTTCATTGAGGTGCAATCTGTCCCTAGAATATAGATGGCACCTCTCAGAAAAGGAGTCCCAGTGCTCTAAAAACCCAAAACCCTCCTCCTACACCCCTTTCTTAGCCATGTATTAACCTCCCTAATTTCTGACTGTCTCCCTGCGGTAGCGCATGGCACTGGTAGTATGTCAGAAAATACTACTTTGGAGGTCATTGCCTCAAGCTTTTGGCCTAGATCCCTGAAATAGTTTTTTAGGACCCTCCATATTTCTCTAACTTTGTTATTGGTGCCGACATGTACCAAGACCGCCGGGTCAATCCCAGCCCCACCCCCCCCAACAATCACTCTACCCGATCTGCAATGTGCCGAACCCGAGCACCCAGGAGACAACAAACTGTTCGGTTCATGCGGCCATGGCAACAGATTGCGCTATCTACCTTCCTAATAATGGAGTTCCCTACCACCACAATCTTTCTTGGTATCTGAGCATCCTGAGTCCCCACTGTGCTTGAGGAACTTTTCCCCTGGCTGTTAGAGGAATTAGTCTCCCCCAGCCTTGCCATTTCTGCCCTGACACTCCAATATCTTCACTCAATATGGCAAATCTATTGGGATGGGTCAGTTCAGAAATGATCTGCCTCTCCTTATTGCCCCTGCTTCCCCTTCTAACTGTTACCCAGCTACCTACCTGCTCCTCACTAACAGCAACCAAGCTACCTACTTGATCCTCCCTAACAGCCCCACCATCTGCACCACTAGTCGAAGCAAGGGCCTGCTCAGTGAGCTCTAAACCCCTTTCAAGATTGTCAATGTCCCTCAATATTGCAAGTTGCCTTTTCAGATCATCAATCTCTGACTCTAAAGAGACCACCCGCTCACACGTCTCACAGCGGTATGCTCCTTGGAACAGCTGCTCCAAGTTTACATACATATGGCAAGATGAGCATTGAGTGGCATTTTCAATCCTGCTCATTATAGCACTATGACACTCGGTTGACTGTCTGACTGACTGGGTGGGTGACTGCATGGGTTGGTGGGTGACTGCCTTGACTGACTGGCTTTGACTGAATGCCTGGGTGGGTGGGTGACAGACTGCCTGGGTGGGTGGGTAACTGACTGCCTGGGTGGGTGATTGATTGCCTGGGTGACTGACTGTGTGGGTGATTGACTGACTGACTGACTGGGTGGGTGATTGACTGGATGGATGGGTGGGTGACTAAGTTGGTGGGAGGGTGACTGGGTGGGTGGGAGGTGACTGGGTGGGTGGGAGCTGACTGGGTGGGTGGTTGTGTGACTGACTGGGTGGGTGATTGACTGACTGGGTGGGTGACAGACTGGGTGGGTGACTGACCGGATGGGTGACTGACTGGGTGGGTAACTGACTGGGTATGTAACTGACTGGGTGACTGACTGACTGGGTGCCTGACTGACTGGGTGACTGGCTTGACTGGGTGGGTGACTGACTGGGTGGGTGACTGACAGACTGGGTGGGTGACTGACTGGGTGGGAGACTGACTGATGGGTAGATGACTGACTGGATGGGTGGGTGACTGGGTGGGTGACTGACTGACTGGGTGGGTGACTGACTGGGTGAGTGACTGACTGACTGGGTCGTTGACTGACTGACTGGGCGGGTGACTGACTGACTAGGTGGGTGACTCACAGGGTGGGTTGGTGACTGACTGACTGGGTGGGTGGGTGATTGCATGGGTGAGTGGATGACTGCCTTGACTGACTGCCTTCATTGACTGCCTGGGTGGGTGACTGACTGCCTGGGTGGGTGGGGGACTGATTGCCTGGGTGGGTTGGTGACTGACTGCCTGGGTGGGTGTCTTGGATGACTGACTGACTGGGTGTGTAACAGACTGACTGACTGGGTGGGGGACGGACTGACAGGGTGGTCTGACTGACTGACTGGGTAGGCGACTGACTGGGTGGGTGACTGACTAGGTGGGTGACTGACTGGCTGGGTGACTGACTGGCTGTGTGACTGACTGGCTGGGTGGGAGACTGACTGGGTGGGTGACAGACTGACTGGGTGGGTGACTGACTGACTGCGTGAGTGACTGACTGCCTGGGTGGGAGGATGGTTGACTGACTGTCTGGGTGGGTTTGACTAACTGACTGAATACCTGCCTGTGTGTGTAACTGGCTGGGTGGGTGACTGACTGATTGGGTGACTGATTGGGTAGGTGGGTGACCCTTGACTGACTGGGTGTGTAACTGACTGGGTGGGTGACTGACTGGGTGGGTGGGTGGATGACTGGGTGGGTGACTGATTGACTTTGACTGACTGACTTGACTGACGTGACTGACTTTCCCAATACATTTTAAAAAGACCACCACCACCCCAATACATATACAAAATACCCCCATCTCCCCAATACATATACAAAATACGCCCACCTCCACAATACATATACAAAAGACACCCACCACCACAATACATATACAAAATACACCCACCACCCCAATACATATACAAAATATCCCCACCTCCCCAATACATATACAAAATACCCCCACCTCCCCAAAACATATACAAAATACACCCACCACCCCAATACATATAAAATTTAGACTTACCTTGGGGGATTGTGTCTGGAGGGGGGGGGGCAGTGGATGCGCAGGGAGGCTAGTGGATATGGAAGGAGGCTAAAGGATGTGGAGGGGGCAGTGGATGCAGGGAGAGGGCAGTGGATGTGAGTGGGGCAGCGGATGCGGAGGGGGGGCAGAGGATGCGAAGGGGGGGCAGTGGATGCGGAGGGGGGCCAGTGGCACTCAGGCCATGGGACCACAGCACCCGTCTCCCCCAAACATCACCCCTCCCCCCACTCAAGCAGCCACCAGCGGGCAGTAACGGGGGAGCGCCGGGAGAGAGAACCGCACCTGCTCATGGCCACTTTGGACCCACCTCCCTGATCGAGGAGGGAAGCACCCGAAGAGCGTGGGAAGCCCCGCATGCGCCAACCAATGGCCACAGGGGAACGCGCTGCGTCCAGCACCCACCCACCAACTTTGCCTGCCCCCCTCCCCATGCACCTACCTCCTGCCCTGGACAGCAGCTGTGGATATCGGGAGCAGGGGGATGAGGGAGCACCAACATGCCTGACTGCCCCCATTGGAGGCCCGGCCGTGACCGGCAGCAGGGCCTGGCAAGAGGTCGGGGCAAATTTGCAGCGCCAGATGGCCGGGGCCCCACCCAACCAAGGGGCCAAGGACACCAGCCCCGGCAGACCCCCCTGTTGGCGGCCCTGCCTATTGCTGCTTCCACTACCATCTGCAAAGATTCAGGCCTCCTAGAAGACCACAGGTGAGCTACTCAGCACCACAAACATACAATGTAGCTACTGATCTCTTTTAGGGAGGGGGGGAGGGTGCTACATTAATACTGTATAATCTTTGACAAATCATACATGCAGACCATTTAGATCATAAAATAAACTATGATTTAATGTTATTTTCCAACATAGTACAGGAATGTCTGTCAAAATACTAAACAAATGCATGTATTTAAACTGAATAAAATTGTGTATACATCTTTCATTTAGTGTCGCAGTTACACATTCTATGTACCATTATGGTTAGGACTGTTACAAGTACATAGAAAAATATTTTCTGTAAAGACCTGTTTTTATAGTATGGAAACACTGGAAACAGTAACCAACACATTCAACTGTCCAATTAAAAATAGGATATCCTAAATGAGGCATAGCATAACATGTATTTACATTTATCATTTTTATTATTGCACATATTTTGCAAAAACTAGGATTAACTAGGCTCTTATTAAAGTGGCATTCATCTATTTTTAAAGTTATACATCTTTGTAGGACCTTCACATACAGTATGCTTTGTCCCAAGAGGTAGTATATTAAATGTCCCTGGTGGAAAAGACTGGGGGCGATTCACTAAGCATTGATCTTTGCGAACGATTGGGAAAAGTGTAATCCCACGATAAAAAATGAAGCCAGACGCGGGATTCACTAAGAAGTGAAGCACATTTTCAGCAGGTACCCCCTTGTAATCCTATTGGAGGAGGAGGTTCTCCCTCCTCGGCTTCTTGCCGTCAAATGAGGCGGCACAGGCTTTTATAGGCCTGTGACGTCACATTTAAGTGCAAATGGTTCACACGCCTCTGTTTGGCTGTGACAACCATGTTTTTTTTGGTGACGTCATGTAAAGGAAGTGAAGCCAGCCAATCAGAATGGCTGGGCTTCCTTTCCCTTTAACATTATGTCACCAAAAGCAACAAGGCTGCCGTCATATGGTACTTCAGCCAATCAGATTGTGGGAACTATATCCCCAATCTTATTGGTTGGTGTAGACCATGTGACTCCCTTTAGATGACGTCACATCCTTTTTCCAAAGAACTCTGTCACATGGTCTGCTACAACCAATCAGATTGGGGATATCGTTCCCACAATCTGATTGGCGGAAGTACCATATGACGGCAGCCATGGTGCTTTTGGTGACGTCATGTTATAGGGAAAGGAAGCACAGCCATTTTGATTGGCTGGCTTCACATCCTTTACATGACGTCACCAGAAAAAAAACCCACATGGTTTTCACAGCCAATCAGAGGCGTGTGAACCATTTTCACTCAAATGTGACGTCACAGGCTTATGAAAGCCTGTGTAGCCTCATTTGACGGCAAGAAGCCGAGGAGGGAGGACCTCCTCCTCCAATAGGATTACAAGGGCGTGCCTGCCAAAGATGGATGAAGGAGAAGAAGAAGAAGACACCGAAAGAGCCGAAATTGGATTACAATTTACAGATAAAAAAAGAAAGAAGAAAAGGACTTTGGATTTTTTTTTACCTGTGGCCCGTTGCTGTTTGGGATCGTGAATTGGTTCGTGAGCTTGCGGTAACCACGGGAATTGGAGGGTGAAAACATCTAAAGGTAAGGAAAAAAATAGAATATAAAATGTATGTTATTTTTCTTTTACAGGTTTTTTTTAATTTTATTTTTATTGTGTGCAACACATTTATTCCACATTTATTCCAAATACATACATATATACATATATACATACATACATACTGTACATACATACATAAATACATACAGTAAGAAGCAATGGTTGTTTAGGCAAAGGCTTGCTTGTATGTTTTTTAAATGTATATTGGTTCTTTGTTTTAAAATGTGTATGCTATTTATTTGCATATTGATGTAGTGTTCTGGAATTTTTGCTGGTGTTTTAGATGGTTTATTTCTGGCTTTTGATTGGTGTTTGCTTTTTAATATTGGGTTATTTTTTTACTTTTGATTTTGAATGATGCAGTTTATTTAGATATTTATTTTAGTTATTCATGGTTTTGTTTCTGTGTTTTAATTGTTTATTCTGGTCTTTATTTTGGATTTGATTAATTGATTGGTGGTAATTTTGTTCTGTTTACTTCTTTATTTGTTTTTAGTTTGAGATTGTTTTGAATGTATTGGATCTTGTTTGTGATTGTTTTTTTTAGGTTGAACATTGACTGGCATAGTGTTAAGGCAGGGGTGAGCAAACTTTTTATGCCGAGCCCCCCTTTTCATCCATAAAATTTCTCGGGCCCCCCCTGCCTGATGTAATCAAAATCACATGAAAAAAAAAAAAAACCTTTATTAAACGGTATACAATATAAATCCAAATATGTTTAAATACTTACATATTTCAACAGCTCGCGCTTGCAAAATTAGGCTGCGTCCACGCTGCCGCTGAGAGCGGTGACATCACCAACTCTCCAAGCATGAGCACAGGGTGTCCTGCATACTTTTGCAAGCGTGGATCGGGGCTATTTGTGTGTGTGTCTGTGTGTGTATTGACTGCTGCTGAGCGCACATCAAAGTCAATTTTGTTTGTCTCCCCAAGCGCCAAGCTTGGGAGAGCGTATGTGCACAAAGGCAATCCTTTGGGGGGGCATTCATCCACCTCTTTGCTACCTCCCTTCCCTCTCCCTGCTCCTCCCCGTACCTCCGAAGCCCCTGCGCGTGCACTCACACACCATCAAGTTGCCGCTACCTGCACTATCCTGTTCAACAACCCGCACACATCTTCGGCTACCCGCCCGTGCACATCTTCTTGGCCGCCCCTCGCGCACAGCGTCTGCCGGCCCACGCACCCAGTTATCGGCGCACGCCGCCTGCGGCCCCCTAAATAATTTTGCGCCTCATTTCCCCCCCAGTTTGGGCACCACTGCATTACAACACACACTCTCTCAATCAATCAATCAATCACCACATACACACACTCACCACATACACTCAATCAATCACCAACACACACAACACACACACAACACTCATCATCACCACACACACACCATCCCCACCCACACACACCACACAACACCAAACACCACACACCAATCCCCACCCCCCCCCCCCCACACACACCACACACCACCCACACACACACACACACACACACACACACACACACACACACACACACCACACACACACCACACACACACACACTCCACACACACCACAAACAACACCACACACACACACTCAATCCCCACACAACTCAGTCCCCACCACACACACTCAATCCCCCACACATACCAATCCCCAACAACACACTCATCCCCACACACACTCAATCCCCACACACACACTCACTCCACACCCACACTACTCCCACACCACACTCATCCCCCCCCACACACACACACAATCCCCCCCCACACACTAGCACACAACCCCCCACAATCACTCAATCACCACCCACACCACCCACACACACGCACAACCCCCCCCCCCACACACCCTACCACACCCCGCCCCCCCCCCCCACACACACACACCAATCCCCCCACACCACACTCAATCCCCCCACACACCAACACTCATCACACCACCACCCTCCCCCCACAACACCCATACCCCCACACACCATCCCCCCACCACACACACACCCCCCACCACACCACACAGTCCCCCCCTCCACTCACAATCCCCCACCACACAATCCCCCCCCACCACACATCCCCCAAACCTCAATCCCCACACACACAAACTTAATCCCCACACACACACACACACAATCCCCCACACACACAACCCCCCCCCACCACACACATCTCAATCCCCCCCCCACACACACCACATCAATCCCCACACACCCCACCCACCACACCCCCCCCCCCACACACACACACCACACACACTCCCACCCCCCCCCACACACACCCAACTCCACTCTCCCCCCACACCCCCACACACCCACCTACCAAACTCCATCCCCCCCCCCACACACACACACTCAAATACACACACACACACTTTCTCCTGGGGGCGACATGCTCCGATCCCCCAACCCCCCATGCTGCTGAAAACTGGTGTGGGTAGCAGACAGGAAGAGAAGGAGGGGTTGTGTGTGTGCAGTGAGAAGCCCCGCCCCCTCTGCAAGACACAGACACATAGAAGCAGCAGCAGCACGGAGATTCTGGCCGCCCGTGCACAGCTCTGCGCGCCCCCAGGTTTCCCTGCAAGCAGCCCGCGCCCCCCTACATAATCGTGCGCCCCCCCTACATAATCGTGTGCCTCACCAAGGGGGCGCACCCCACAGTTTGCGCACCGCTGTGTTAAGGCATGATGTACCCACTGTGCCATTAAATTGTTTGACTGACATTAGTAATATGTTCAATTTGCAATGTAATGTTGTTTTATTTGGGCCTGTATTTTATTACTTCACCATTTCTTGCTATAATGGTAAATCGTGCCCATATTATATGAACACAAATAGGTTGAAGAGAACAACCCAAAGACACCTGACTGCACTCAATTGATCCAGTATTAAAACTGGTATAGTTGCCGAAATATTCAATCCGTGGATTTAATATTTCCGGCTAATATACCAGTTTTAATACTGGATCAATTGAGTGTCCACGGATTGAATATTTCTGGCTACTATACCAGTTTTAATACTGGATCAATTGAGTACCACGGACTGAATATTTCCAGCTACTATACCAGTTTTAATACTGGATCAATGGAGTGCAGTTAGGTGTCTTTGGGTTGTTCTCTTCAACCTATTTGTGTATATATCTAGATTGTTATCCTTTGTGCACCTTTATCCACTCCCATTTCAATTAGGATTAGGAGAGCATTGGGTACCCCTTTCTTTCTCCCATATTATATGAGCATGATGTACCCACTGTACCAATGAATGGTTGAAGGGTGTGGGTAGTTTAGGTTAACCCCTTAATTACTATAGCGGTTAATAACCGCTAAGGTGATTAAGGGGTTACGGGACATTAGATTGTATTTTTGACTGTACTGCATCGTTTGTGGCAACGGAGGACATGGACGGTGATGAGGATGAGGACGGCCTTCATCGTGGCAGCCAGGCAGGGGTGAGTGCAAGTTTTACTTATTTTATTTCTGCAGCTTAATGTTTTATTTGTAATGGACAAATGCAGTATTATCCATATTTGGATAATAGTAATTTTGACCATTTATGTACTGTATGTGTTATTAGGGGGGTGTATTTATTTCAAAGTATTGCCTGTTGTGTTTTTTTGGTCACACGATTGGTACCTTAGGCCAGCGGGAACCCCCAGACTCCTGCGGGGATTACCCGAGGACACCTGCCGGCCTTTTGTTTTAATTGTGTGGTGCAAAAAATATAAACAATGATTTTATTCATGGATCCATTTCTTTTGCTCCAGCCTTTAGCTGGTGCAAAAATCTGGTGTGCTTTTACAGTACGATGCACTTATCACTGCTTAGTGAATCGTGCTGACTGGCAAAAAACAGCGCTTTGCCATTTTTTGCTGATTGGACGCATTTTTTGCTGATTGGACGCATTTTTTATCCAATTTTTTGGGGGCAGAAAAAAATGCCTTTTTAAGGCCAATAAAGCACTATCACTGCTTAGTAAATCGTGCAGCAGGCAGCATCGGTCTTAAAAGCCATTTATAGTACTTAAAAGCAGTTATCACTGCTTAGTGAATCGCCCCGTGTATCTTAGAATTATTGTGGGATTTTGTGGAGCAGACCTCACCCAACATTGAAAGAGAGGACCTCCCTATTTCCAATTCAGGAACTGTATGTATATCTTTAGTTATAGAGTGCCATCCATGTACATAGCACTTCAGAGCAGTAATACACATGGCATGGGAATAAGTGCTTTAAGACATAAAAGTAACATTAGGTAAAGGAGTCCCTGCCCGAAAAGTTTACAATCTGAGTGGAAATTGGGGAGAACTTACAGAGACAGTAGGAGGGTGCACTGGTAAGTGCATAGGCAAGGGGCCAAGGTTAGTGCATGTGAGATTTATAGTATCAGCCAGCGGAGCTACCCATATGCTTCGTTAAAGAGGTGTATTTTAAGATGGGTCTTAAAAGTTGAGAGATAGAGTGCTAGTTGAATATTCAGGTGATTACCATTTCCTCTAAAACTACCCAGGCGCTGAGAAACCTCCTCAATGTTAGCTGCACTGCCACAGCTGGTGGCATAGAGAATTTTTAGCCACCTGAGAAACAAACCATGGAGATCTAAGGGTTCACAGAGGAACTCCCTGACCAAGTAGCTAAAAACTGATGTATGTACAGTACATATATCTTTATTTATATAGCGCCATCAATGTACATACTGTAGCACTTTAAAGCAGTAATACACATGACATAATACGAAGAGGCACTTCAACATATAAGGAGTCCCTGCCCCGAAGAGCTTACAATCCAAGTGATGTTTCCAACCCCCCTTTTAGTTTTAAAAGGAGGCACCCCTCTGCAATCTCTGTCTCTCACTCCCTATCTCCTCCAATTACGCAATGGTTATGCAACCACAGTGGGAATTTTGGGTCAGTAACCCAAACTTCAACCAATCAAAGTGGGCAATTTTTAAACATAGATTTGAAGCACTGGGTCTTTGGAGGTTAACCCCATTAATTTCAGCTCCGGGGGCCCCCTGCTTCCGAGATTACCTCCATAGGGGATGCCAGTAGCCACTCTGCTCAGCTACCAGTGTTCATGTAAAGGTGGAGTTTTCAAAGCTCCGGCACCCTGCTGTGATGTCATAAAGTGTGGCTTCCTATTGGTCTGCGTGGCGCGGGAGCTTTAAACCTTGCAGTGATACCGGCACCCCCTTTGGAAGGTCTGTATCTTAGGAAGCATGGGGTCCTCAGAGCTGAAATGAATGGGGTTCAGCTCCGGAGACCCCCTGCTTCAAACCTAAGTTCAAATAATAATAATTAAAAACATTCATTGATTACTTCTTTTTGGTGTTAAAGAAACAAATCTCAGTATCTTCTCTGTAAGCAATGCTGGGGGCAAACCTAGCCAAACTGCTAAATTTAAAATATTTATTTATAATAAAATATTTCATCAAAATATTTTATAAATAAATACTGTGGTGGATATGTCATGGATGGTATTGAGTATCACTATTGTTTAATTGATCAAAAGAGACTTATCATAAAGAACTCTACAACTGTGTTCTTATAGTATAAAGAGTTTGCTAATTACTTCTAAAGATTCTTACCTCCATGTTTAACATCAGGGCTGCACAACATACGGCCCGCGGGCCGCATGCGGCCCGCCGGGGCACCCCGTGGTGCGGCCCCCCTTCTCCCCTTCCCTGGAAAGAAAAGAACGCTTGCGGCCGCATGCTTTGTCTGTGCCCTCTAGTAGGAGCGCGCTCCAGCAAACTTTGAATGCGCGCGCTTCCCCTAATCCCCCAAACCTCCAAACCCCCCTTCCCGGCTCCAGCAGGGGGACGCGCTCCAGCAGTGTAGCGCGACCCGGAACTTCCGGGTCTGTTACTAGAGCGCGCTTCCCCCTGCTTCACCTCGCCACCGGCACCAATTAAATTAATTTTAGTTGCCGCCACCGCCACCATCCACCTCCTCCTCTTCTTTTGTTGCCGCTGACGCCACCTCTGCTACCGCCGCCAACATTATCAGGTAGGCATGGGGTGGGGGGGTGGTCATTCATTCATGTGGGGGGCTGCTGAAATGACTTGGGGGGGCAGGGGATGCTGACATGGGGGGGATGCTGACATGGGAGGGGGGATGCTGACATGGGAGGGTGCTGACATGGGACGGGGGGATTTAATAATATTGTACAGTGAGCAGGGGGTTCCCTGAGCCAGAAATTAATGCCCCCCCCTGCTCCTGCTCAATATTATTAAAAATACAGAAATGCTGCTTCATTACCATAGCGGATAGCCGCTAAGGCAATGAAGGGGTTAACCCACCGTGCCCGCTTTATTGTGTGTAGTGGGGATGGGTGAGGGGGGTATTTGGCCCTTGGTGTGAGTTTAGGACTTGCGGGGGGGTTGCGGGTGCACTTAACCCCTTCACGACTGTAGCAGTTAATACCGCTACGGTCATGAAGGGGTTAAGCCCTCCCGCTACCCCCCCGCAAGCCCTAAACAAGCACCATTGGGGCTAATACCCCATTCACCCACCCCCGCTACCCACAATAAAAATAAATTAGGTTTATAAGCCATGATATTGTTGCGTTTTAGTTTTAAATTGACCTGGTCGTTCGTGTAGTTTTTATGTCTTCTACTGCATATTGTAGTCTAATCCCCTAAACTAGGGAAGTTAGTAATTGGTTTAATACATTGTTATTAACATTTTGTTTTAATATTATCGTGGCCACACTTGGATGCATCGTCATGTTTGTTCTTGTCTTGTGTTAACATGTGCATGTGTTTTCACATGTCTTTTTTGTGGAAAATAGGTCAAATTTGTTCTATTGAGCTGTACACACTATGAAGTCAGTGTAGTGAAAAACTAGGAAAGTAACACCTACTCGTTGTTGAATATAACTACTATGGGCTTAGCAGATTCGTTGGAGTAAGTGGGTATGAGATGTCTTTTAGGTAATCAGAAGATGTGATCTGAGTATATATCTTGTGAGATTCATGGTCTATGAAAATGTGCAGGTGGAGTGTCCCATAGACTTACTATACTGTCAGTAGTGATATCAACCAAGTAGCACATGACTCCTATTAGTCAGCTGAATGTGTCGTTAACGCAAAAATAATATGAACAAAATGAGATACTGAACTTTGTGCAACAAAAAAATGACAGTAACAACCCCTTCACTGCTTTTCCGATTAGGAATTTATCAGGCGGATGCCTATTAGTAGCAAGGATAGGCTGGCTTCTAGCCTAATTCACGATAGATAACTTTAATCTCTTGATTTAGCAGGAGGGATAACATCTAGCAAGGGTGTTGGTAGCCACCATACTAAAAAAACAAAGTCTCTGGGTTAAGTAGTTTGCAGACTGAGGTTCTGGAGCAATGGTTCAGGTGGTGCGCCTTTTACACTACCAATGCCAGGAGGAAAAGAATCTAGGCAGGGATCTTAGAGAAGTCAAGAGGTGTGATGGCGTGGTCTGCATCAATCTGGGCAGAGCGAGTAGAATGGTAAGGCAATTTCACACACATATTTAATAGTCTGTCAATTTACATGTGTGAACAGATCAGATTATGGTCAGAACGTTGGTGAAAAACAGGTTAGGAAGGTGGGTTTGCTCTCAACTCGCTCAAGGAGCTCCCCCGCGTAGGGACATGCATACACGAATCGACACAAATAATCTAACTCCTGGATAGGTCAAGGGTAAGTTGCATAATGCTCAGAGACATATGTGCAACTATAGGCTGTATCCGCGCGATTTGTGTGGACAGCTTAAGACTCTACGCAGGCACACTCCGTCAGCAGTACTAAAATTGTTGTAAAGTTTAATGACAGTAGTCACAATGGGAAAAAGTAGGATTGCTGGTAACAAGGGGTAGCCGTACTGGATTTGTATGGAAGAGAGTAGCCCAGTGAGGTGAAAGCCATATTGCTTACTTCTGAGTTGACTTGACTGCACTAATCCGTGGGTCGTTATGAATACATGGGGTATCGGATAGCTAGTTTGGATCGGTCTGTTGCATTAGGATTTTTAAAAACGGAATGCATTTTTCCGCGCAGCAAGCGGTGCGTAGAGGCTTTTGCACAAAGTGGTGCATGTTGCTGATCACATACACAATACAGTCGTGGAAACAATGTCCTTTGGGCTACAGGACGAGGACCAAAGTTGGGAGGATGTAGGCCATACATGGTTCCAGTAAATCAGACATCCAAATTTGGCGGGTGAAAAACCCGAACTAACAAGCATATTCCAGCACCACAAAAATAAACCTGGCGATATATCAACTGTACAGAGTCTATGCGTGTGCTGTGATTAGAGGGCTTGGTATGTGCATTGTGGCTTGCTTGTGTTTGATATGCAGTCGGATTACCACTGGCAACATGAGTAACCTCTTGCTAGTAGATCTTGAGTTCCGACCATTAATCGTCATTCGGGTTAATGTGTACAAGATGAATGTTCTGTAGAGTGATAATGCGAAGGCCATGATGTTTGGGCAGTTTTCAAAGCTGTTTGGGCCGAAATTCGACAAAAAATTGGGGTCATGCAAACGAGGACAAGATGATCACCACCTTACACAATCTCATGGCAATAATATTATGATCACATTGAATTGGCTTGAAACAAAGAATAAAGAATCTCCAATGGTGTTGCACCTGTAGGCCCATGAAAAAGTCCAGACACACCTGCAAACCACGCACGGAATATGTGCTGTAGTAGTATGGACAGATTAAGAGAAGCTTGTGGAGATAGAAACATAGTGAGTCCACAAACCTTTAATAGAATACTGTGATTTTTAGACATGAAGTGCTAAAGCAAAATGGAGTTGGGGCTCACATATAATTCACCTCCACAGTGATGAGACATATTAAGACTGATGTAATGAGGTCAGACAAGAAGATAGCTGATTACGTGTCAGAGGTTATAGAGGCTAAAGGTTGTATTCATATATACAGGCTATTGACCATCATAAAGTGTATCTTAGTGTGTGACCGACACAATTTGCTCTTCTCCAATTGTGCGCGTTTAGTTTTTTTTGTGTTTGAAGTGAAAATTACTCATTCGAAAATTTGTGTATGTGTAAGTTTGTTGCATGTGATGTTTGTAAGGTATGATATAGGGTTGTTGCTCAGTTGATACTTTGTATTTACCTAGATTTTGTAGGACCTGCTAATAGGATTACAGAATGATGTTGTGGGAGTATGTACCTGATATGTAAATACCATGGAATCTTATATAGAGGGTTACACATGTGTCTGGTATGGACTTTAGTCCCAGAGAAATGTGTATATTACCATGTTCAGTTTAAGATACATCTGCGGTTAATAAAACAGCTGCCAAATGTGTATTATACGACCATTCTAAATACAGCGCTGGTTTTCCGTATGTGAATGGATGTGTTATGTGATTGTGTAGGTGGTGTGTGTGCTTGTTTTGTGATGTGTTTTGTGTGTGAGTGGTGGGTGTGTGGTGTTGTGAGGTGTGTGTTTGTGTGTGGCTGGTGTGTGTGCTGTTGTGTGTGTTTGTGTTTGAATTAAATATATATTATCCATTATTCGACCACTCACTTTAATTGGAATTTGTTTCCACAAATTATTGACTTCTTCTACTAGTTTAGTTAAGGTTATTTGGGGTGCGGGTGTAAATACAAGCAATTCTGACAAAGAAAAGCCCTCCACAAGTATAAGAATATAAGCAGACTCTGGTAAACTATGACTATTAGGCTTGGGCAATCAGGTGTTGAGAGTGTGTTCTTTTAGACAGTGGTTATGGAAACCACCTAAAAATATTTGTTAATAGGTTGTGGGTTTGCACGTACGATGTCTGTAGGAGCATGCGCAAATGAGCACATTGACAGGTATATATTGCGTAAACACACGAATTAGTGGGCTTGATGCCGTGTGGACTGTGGAGGCGTTTTTTGTCACTTTTGCGTGTGATACCCGATCCAGTTAACTCTGGTAGCATAATTGGTGGGTGCATATAGTGACACAGACGGGGATAATCATGCTCTGAATCATGCGCACACAGGGTCACAGGCACGCAGAGAGAGAGAGTGGAGACAAGCACACACATATGCGACAGGAACAGGGAGTGACACACAAACCAATTACACACAACAATTCACACACGACAAACAACACACACACGGTGCACCACACAGGCTCCACACACGGACATAAACACACACTAACATAGAAACACGACACACACATCTGACACAACCATCACATATATTATTATACAGTCACTAGGTTCGACAAACACATTCCACCGCACCACGGGTGCGAAGTGGGTGTTGTTTTGTGTGTTGTTTTTGAACCTCGTCTTGACTTGGTGATCCTCTATTATGTATACGCCAAAACGCATGCAGCAAGTATGGTATTTTGTTTAAATCTGTCATCCTTGCCTGCAGCTGAAATAATTTTTTTTAAAAAGGTCAGCCTGATGGGGGACAGGACTTGGTGGGCGCTTGCTGCGATAGTTTTTTAGTTCCATGACCAGGCTAAGGCACGGAAGTGCGCAGCATCTTCCGCAGCTTGGAAGGGGGTTTTAGTACTATATGTGCATCCCCTCTGTCACGGGACTGTCCCCATCCTCCTATTAGTCCCCGTTTCTGCCCAGGGTTGAGGTGATCTCTTGTTTATGGAGCGGGGTGTGTTCCCGCCTTTCCCCTCCTCCCACACTAGATTCGCCTCCTCACAGGCCACATGTCCTGCTCCTCAGTGTGCTACTGCGACGTGTATTCCCGGTTGTTCTAACCATGAGGTGTGGAGAGGCTCGGATAGACAGTGGGTTGTACTCCCCCAGGCAGGATTCCCCAACAATGGTCCACATGGGTTTTATTTTTGTTTGGTTCTTCTTGTCCGTATTTTAGTTCCTGCATGTTGAACGCGGCGATCTTTGTTGCTTCTTTTTCTTCTTCTGTTTGTTGGCTGCACCCGCGATGGGTGGGATGCATGGGTGTGGGGGGGGGCTCGGGGGGGTAGTGGGGCGAATGGCAAGGGGTGTGGATCGGGTCACGGTTCCTCTGTGCTTATTTCACCCCCCCTAAAGTGTCCCAGGGGTTCACGACGTGTTGCGAGGCTGCACTAAGCTGCTGCCCACCGGATTTGCCTAATGCTCTCCCTCCTGGAAGCATGCGTGCAGTCCTCATGCCTCCTGCCTGTGGAGCTGACGAAGAGGGTGGGGGTTAATCTTTGGTGTCAGCGTCTTACGACTAAAATTACTCTTCCATTGAGCACCGTCGATGGGTGTGGGGGGGAGCTGCTGCTTCGCTGTAGAACCTTGCTCACAATAGTTGTGGGTGTTGTTTTTGCTTTGTGCGGTGAAAGACAGTGGGTGTGTGTGTGGTGTGTGTTTTTATGGTGTTATGTGGGTGTGGTGTTGTGTGTGTGTTATGTTTTGTCGGGTGTTGGGTGGAACGTTGTTGACTTGGTGTGCTAGTGTGTGAAGGTTGTAATGGGCGGGCAGGGTCCCACACAAATTACACGATTTTTATATTTAAGGGATCAGTCACAAGGCAGTCAAAAAACTGGCAAGTAAGAATAAATTATTACAATGTATACACATTTCTTAGCGTTTGGAGGGTGCTGCGGGAAAGGAGATCGTACCCTTTCCTATGTTTGCAAGGCGACCTTGTGTTCAGCAAAGGGTTCGGCTAGCTTGATAGGACTGAGTTCTGGGCTCGCTGGACCGAAATCAAGCCTTGGCTAGCTCGGCCTCCCGTTGGTACTTACCAGGTGTGGACTAGCGGATTTCACGCCACCATGATAGCCATTTCATGAAGTGATTGAGGTCGTGCCAGCAGGCCTGCGTCTTTAAGATTTCCAACTAGGAAGGAGAAAAGAGATGGTGAGTAGCTGCTTCTGTTACTGGAGCAAAACTCTAAGCCTGTATAGTTAGGTCGAATTCACCGATCAAATCCATTGATGGGGTGGTTGTGATTATGTACTATGGGATTGAAAATTGACGCATTCACCTGAAGGGGGGATATAATTGCAAACACTTGGCCAATATGAAAACCTGGTTATCAGATTCGAAATGACAAGGGCTCGGTTTTCCGCTTTTCCCCATGGGCGCATTGTGCGTCGGTGGTTTAGGTTAAGACAATAGACATTACCAATGCTGATTCATCCCCGCTGTTCCGCACAAATGGTGTCCTCCCCTTGTGCCATTCCTCTACTCTTTGGTGAACTATGAAATAGTATTTGCAGAATATGAGAAGGCAGATATTAACCATATGCCGTTTGCGTTTCTCTATTTACGAACCTTATAGTAAACATTAAAACACATTATAAATGTACACTTTCGCGTTATCAGTATATGATAACTCATGGGGATAAGCTTCTTGTACTTTCACTTCATAATTGGGTGATAATTATAATTAGTGAGGGTCAGTTAGTTTTTTGGGTTTGAAACCCTTTCTGTTGAGCTGAGGGCATGGAAAGTGCTAATCCCACAGTAATTCCCATGATAATTCAGATCTGCCTTTTGTTCAACCCATACCCATGTAGGCCTTGGTATAGGAAATACAAGGACAAAAACAATTCATATACCGATTGCTGTCGTGTAAAAAACATGAAGAAAAACGAAACATTTGGGACCACAAGGAGCTGACACTCTCTCAGCCCATACCATTCTGGTCTTTCGAGGTTGCCAGTCCACATGTCCGGGGTCTCCCCCACTTTTATTTAGGAAGCGCCGGCCAAGCGCTTTATCGCCAGCACCTTGCTCCCACTTAATTATTGGAAGCTGCCTAGGACTAGTCACCTATTACCATCAGGGCTTGCCTGAGCTCTGAACAAATTTGAGGAGGGGGATTTGCGTGAATAAGGAGAACGCGGGTAATGCTTCCTCCTCTGGATGGGGTTACGTTCCGGCCAATGCTAATGTGATCTTGGCCCCCTTGAGGTCCTCATAGTCACAAGTTCAACATGGCGGGCAAGGATACCCTACTTGACAGACCAGGGGTTGAATGGCATGTGGGTGTCCACATGTCTGTGAGAACCAGTGCTGCCTAGAAGCCAAGTGCCGCTTCTGATCTTAAGGCACCTTAGTCTCAGTGGCGTCAGTGTTAGACACTGTAGTGGCGTACTACCATAAATTCCCTTATAGTACCTTGTGATATGGGACCCCTCGACCTCACCTACTCTTTTTAACGTTCACCTTCTTCTACTTGCAAGTGACACTGGTACTTCAGTGTCGTCGTTGAGTCGTGTGGGGGGTGCGATACCTCCTGGGGTCTACCTGGGTTCGAGAGTGCGATGGCAGTACTAGACATGGGGTGGCGTGCTTTGGCCTCAGAGCGTAGCAGGGACCCTCGGTCCCCTTGAACACCTCGATCGCTTCCACTGACTCAGGAGGGTAGCTGCGAAGCTGGGACGCTGTCATCCCCTGACTTCTACAGAGAGCCTGCCTCTACCTCCAAGAAAGCCACTAACTGGCCCGGCGTTTGGGCGGGTTTTGGTCTTATGAGACTAGCATGGAGACCCGAAGGTCGGGGTGGGTAACAGGCTAAACGGCATACATTGGAGTTATGCAGGGCAAGTTCAGCATTCTCGCCCCCTTTGTGTGGAATTACGTTTCTGCGTAGCCACTCACTGAGCGTAGCCGGTGAGTTCGACTGTCATTGTCAAGTACACAAGTTAAGTACAAACAAGGAGTCAAGCCATAGCCTGGGGAACATTATACATTATGGGGAAATGGGTCGGGATGGTCTGATGTACCTGCCTGGTGACCTTAGTAGGGGACTTCCATGCATGTGGGCTCCTCATAATGTTAGGGGAGCTATAACAAATTTGTGTGTGGGGCATCGGTGGCCGACTGAACTCGTCACTGGGAAAATGCTCCAAACTTGTGGCTCTCTTGTGACTCTGGCTTCACGAAGAGGCATCCTTTTTTTAGGTACCGATCACTGGTCCCCGTGCTCGGGGAAATCAATCGGTGCCTGGGGCCAAGACACCTTATCAGTGCCACGCAGGACTAGGTGAATGGATGTATGTTGAGCCTTGTATGAAGGGGTACCCCTCAGGCCGAGCGCCGGTGCTCGATGCCTTGCGGACCCCGGGAGGCATAAAACCAAATGACGTTTGTGTGAAAGGTTGGGTACCTCTGCCCCTAAGTGCGTGTAGGACTGGCTATGCGGCGACATTTGGTGTAAGTCTCCATAGCTGTGTCATGACTATGCGAGGGCCTGTCTGCCGGGATCTGGTCTGACTGTGGCTGATTCGCCTTACGGTAGCTGCTAGCGAACAGGACTGCTGGCCTGCTTGGATGGTGTCAGGTTGGACATGGCATATCAGGCCGGTCTGTGTCATTCTTTCTCACTGATATGCTGGGGGGAGTCGTTTGACGTAGATCCCAGGCACGATTATGGGATTGGGGGGCACGAGGAATTGTCAGCGGGGGTCTACTATCCCGAGATTCGGCTGCCTTTGTAGGGCCATGCTGGCACACAGTTCTGATTGCGCAATTTTTGGAGGCATATGCAGGCATGGCGACCCGTCCATTTGGCGACCATCCTCCCGTCTTATTCATCATGGGTGGCTGGGTAAAAGGAGCATGCTCCCCCCCAGCCATCGATTGGAGGGATCTCTAACTCAATTGGCTCAACGGACTTGGTCTCTGGATCTAGAGTGTCAGTCTGGGATTACTCCGGCATCACAGGTGCAACTCGCGTGTCTGGTTGGCGTATCGGACCCACTCCTTCGGACGTGTTTCTACCCCTGCTGGCATATCAGCCTGCTCTTCCACCTCACTGGAGGTGGACCTGGAGGACAGGGGCCCCAGGGGGTGGTGTGCCTCCGCCTCAGCCATGCATGGGGAGCTTTAATGGGGATGACAGCTCCATCAGCTGCTCAGCACGGTGTCTTGATTTGCTCCACCTCATGCCCCGTTTTGTTCTCATGCTGACTCTCTTGATACTAGTAAGGGTCAGCTCCTTGGGAGTGCAACGTTGGACTTTGCACTGCCAACTCGCCTTGCACTGTTCGCCCCATGGCAGGTGGGGTTTCGACCTGCTTTCTCTGACGGTAAGAGCAACGCCGGCACACACACAGTCCTCCCTCCTCACTGGTGTGGACCCAGGCAGGGCAACCAGGAGCTGGGTACGGCTCAGCCTGCAGAATACAGAGGTTGCCTTGGTTCCTGCAGGTACTATGTCGATTCAGCGTGGGTGCGTCTCACAGTCACTAAGTGACTATTGGCGCGATAGCGGTACTTCACTGTCCCCTGCTCTCTTGTCGACTAGGAGGGGGGCAGATCTACCCGATCGGAAATAAGCTGCCATCCGGCACACCTTGCGCTCACGAAAGATATTTAATTGGACCTGCGCTACGCATCCTCGGTGGCTCTGGTTGTCTTCGTAATTTGTGGGACACGCACGGAGAGTGAGCCTCAAATCCACGATTGACTGGGTGGGGATTATTTGCAGCACCTTCATGTTGGCATCAGCGCCTTCGTGGATTGTGTGGAGCATGTGGTGCTCGTTGTGGGGCCACAATAGCTCAGCCAGGCACGTGGTGGCGTTAGGGTAGACAATGATTCCCTCAGCCAGTCTAGTCAGGTGCTGACATCACTCACCTTGTCCACCTTGGACTTCATTTCACTCTGGTAGGCTCTCCTTGGGCAGCGAGGATGGTGTGAAGGACTATGTTTGTATGGCGACTTCTTACTGGGACACCCCTGACGATGCTGGGGTTGTGCATCGGACTTTAGTGGGTACTGTTTGATGCCCTCACGCCGGGGCACACACCTAGGTTCGCCACCACTGGAGGTGTGAGCACAAGCAGGATATAGTGAGAGTATTGGTCAACCTCAGCTCTATTCAGGGAGCCTACTGTCGGCCGGCAGCAGTACTGGATCTCAGGGTGCAGATGCCTTCTTTCCCGACGCTCAACTCCCACCTCTGAGCGCACTACAAGCTGCCGCCTCTCCCTCTGCCAGCTCTGAGAATCTATGTAGCTGGCTTGGGTTTGTCAATTCAGGAAATCGATTGGCTTCTTTGCGTTTAGTCCACCGGACACACTGCAGGGAGAAAGAGGGTACCTGGTCTACATAGCAGGGGACTGCGGATACAAGGTAAGATCCCAGTCTGGATAGTTGCTGCTTTAGATAGTGTGACAAGCGTGGGGCGGTGGTGATCCAGAGCACGGGATAAAATGGGGTGCAGGAAATCTAGTCTATTAACATCTTTGGCTTTTGTTTTGTTTAAATCCTGACCATTGAACACCACACACACCTACCACACACATCCACGTAAACTAAGGATTAATTGGGGTGGTAATGTAATAGCAATGAAAAACACTTATGTCCAAATAAACCACGAGAGGTATGTTGGCTCGGTACTAGGAATTGTAATTCGATTAAAGACAAAAAGTAAAACATGATAGGTTATGGTATTATGAGGGTGTGCGTTTAGCGCGGGCGCGGGGGCCGGTGGGAACTAGGGCAGTGGGGTTGGGGGGCAGGTTGGACTACTGGTGGCCGAGTAAGAGTATTTTGTAGCGGTGCGAGTAGTATTTTGTTGGGTGAATTTGTAGAGGGTGTGTGTGTGTGTGTTGAGGTGTGTGTGTGGTGGTGTTGTTGTGAGTGCTGATTGGGTGTGGGTGTGGGCCTTGGTTGGTTTGTGGGTTGCAGCGAAGGGTTGTGCGTGTGAATGTGTGGGTGTGCGAATATATTTCACAATGGAGAATATTTACTGGTGTGATGCTCAATTTGGCACAGGTCTAGCAGTCTGGCAAACCCCCGGCTTTTCACCATTATAACATAGGCACATTCAGCACGTTCCACTGCAGACAAGGGATTCGGGTGGAGAAGATGACATTTGCAAAATGAGCACACTGTATCGTGCCGCACCTTTGCTTCAAAAACCATTAACGGTTGGTTTCCCGTATTAGGCTGGAAGCTTGACGTGCTAGTGGTCACTGTCTTGGCATCTAGCGAGGGGTAAGTATGCGATAGCCAGCGTAAACCCACCCGAACGACAGGCTGTTCCGGACGACCTTAGATGGGTTCCTCAGTGTGGGGGTGGGTTTCTGGCTATGCAATAATTGAAGGCAGGATAGTGTTTTGTACCCATACTTAGTTCAGTTATGGGTGGGTGTAAGAAAAGTTATCGCAAAAACCCGCAGTGCGGGTGTGATAATGGGATAAGGAGTTGGATTTGCAGACCTGGCTGAAGGAGCAGGCAGAATGGAGGCATTGTACTGAGTGAGTATGTCCAGGTGGCCTGGATGGTAGGGCTTTTGTCATCTTTGTTTTGATGCTCACGACCCAGACACGCAATACCGATAGTACAGCATAATTATATGAGGGTATAGAGGGAGATTGAGAGAATATATAGCAAAGGGCGAAGGGTATAGAGCTGGAGGAGATAGGAGGGAGGAGAGAGTATTAGATGAGAGTTGTAGGAGATAGATATTGTATAGTTTATAGGTATTTAGATGTTAGTACGACAGAGCACCACATGTAATATAGTCAATACATGACGTAGACATATGCAATACATACATCATGACATAAAGGGGAGATAAAACACAAGGCGCAAAAAATCGTGTTATATATAAGAAGCGAGCATAATTTGGAGGTTTTGCCTTTGTAAAAAAGCTGTCTGATGGTCTGTGGATGACTATGCTGAAAATGAATCTAAAGAGAAGACTAATTAATATATATATATTGCAGGATATTATATATACTTAGATTATATGATATGGGTTATTTGTATGTAAGCAGGTAAGCATAAAGAGAAATACTGACACTATAATGAAAAAACTGACAAACTAAAACCCATCTGGTTGTCAAGCATTTTACTAGTGTCAGCAAAACGTGAGAACAGTAATTGAAGAGAGAAATCGGAGGGTGAGATATGCATACATCTTTGTCAACCCTATATTGAGAATTTAATATGGCAGCATCATCAATACACAACAGGTGCTCGTGATTTTCAGTTTAGAATTCCTAGTGAGTTAAAGTTAGACCAAGATGTTCGGTGTAAAAGATTAGGGGTCAGTGATTTGTAATGGGTAAAAATCTGATTAGCCATTTAGCTAGGCCGAGTATGTTAAACAATAATATTCACTATAGTAGTACAGTGAAATTCGGATTTTAGTGACACAAATGTGTCGCTAATGGGAGGGAATAGATCCATTGAGCTGTAAATGAATCTGGCGGAGATATCTTGTTGCAGTTCATATCCATTGTTTAAACTTACGTGATGTTTTGTGGAATAAAATTACCCAATATTGGGTGTTCACCCAGAAACTTTTGTTTAGAACGAAGAGAGGGTGGGGGTTAGGTGTGTGCGTGAAGTAGAGTCAGTGCCACAGAACTGTACTATCACATATAATATCGCTAAGCACCCACATGAAGCCATTTATGATTAGTAGTAGTGGTGGGTGGTGCCTAGACCGCCAGTCTTTAAATCCTGTCAGATTCAAACGTTGTTACAAGATTATGGTATCTCTAGTTATTGACCTATTAATTTGGCTTTATTGATGGTACATGGCATACAAGGCTACTTAGTGAATATACCTCGCATTAACGTACACCACTGGGATTCTTCAGGAGTCATGTGTGGTAAAGTCGGAAAATGTGACTTAAAGGAAGCAACTACCCGTGTTCCCACTTGTGAATGAAATTGTACCGTACTGGCAATCGTTTCATATGACGTGTATAACTGATATTAATTGAATTGGCATTTGTAACAGTGCTCTTAGTTCTCTCGCCGCTTGCACACAGCATTTCGGTAACAGGGTAGGTAGGGAAACGTGGTATAGGTGGCTTTGTTCGGGGGTGCTGGACAGGCGCGATGCCGTGAGACTGCCGTTTTAGCTTACTGAGAGTTATGTCCTTTACTCGTCTGAGTGTGGAGAGGTTTTCTGATTGTACGTAAATGTGAGGTGTGCCTTAAACTCATGTGGTGTATTCGCCTGGTAGCACATGACAGTAGATTGGGAGAATCGTCTATGTGACTGGGACAATATTGTCTTGTAGATTAATCCATTTGAATAACGAATGTATATTAAGGCTTGAAAACTGTTGTGTAACATTTTTTGTGCTATACTATTGTTCCTCTACAAACCCGTTTAGGTCAGGCATTCTAGGTGGTGAGTCAATACCCCTCCGTCGTGGTTATCTTATCAACAGTTCTGACAACTCCCGTCACCATTAAGATCTCTAGCCACATACAGTAGCTCACAAATAGATGAGCAACAGCCACACACAGCGCACGCAAATCGAAATACAACGTACCACAGTTCTGTTTATCAATATTACATCCATTATGAACCATAACAAGGGAAAACAATAAAGCAACAACAATCAATAAAGTGTAAAATAGCACAATAAGGATAGTAATTTTGGAGTCAATAAAGCAGACTATATGCTTCTAGGATGTCAGACAACAAACCAATGTAATGACACATTCGTACCATAGTCTAAGTCCAGCAAAAAATAGATATTGGTTTTGTCTCAATTGGTTTTGTTACCTATGATTAAAATTGTAAACATTTATATTTTCCCAGATTTAAAAATGAAGAATGTGTGAAAAGCGAGGACACATTGTAGTCATGTTTCTTTTTGACCGAGTGAACAGGCTTAATGAGGGTATTTGGCATGAAGGACCAGAGAGCAATGTTTAATATAACATTGGGAAAATAAAGATAGAATTTCAAAGAAATCGTATTGTGTTGCTGAAATACTGACTCATACCCAAAAACTGTATTAGTCCTGAAATCATGATTTCCCCTGAGTGGTTCAATAGTGTCCAGCATATCAAATGATTTAATTATTCACTCTAACGACACTTAGAGTTGATTGACATGGTGGTGGCTAAATGACTGGTGGTTGAGATGCGACAGGGCTAAAACGCGAGCGGCGAGGTGATTGTTTTTATTTTTTATTAGCAGGGGAAAACACACCTCAGCTTAGACTGAGAAATCTGTGGAATGGGGCTTCATGGTGAGTTAGTTCTAGTTAAGTCGGTCAAACAAGGGGTGACACTTACATTAAATCCAGTGTCAGAAAATATGGAGAACCTCTGTTTGCTCTATATGGGCTTGATTTTGTTAGACAACATAGGCTGAGCCATTCTTACGGCCTGAGTGGAGGTAGTAGCTAGAGGCCAGTATGCATGGTTTTATGCAGGGGGTGTAGTGAATTACCGCCTGACTCAAGGAAATATGATTACTTGTAATTCGAGTGCTGGTGTGACTTTCCCACACACAAAAAAATGATACGACCGTTGACTGTTGTTCAAGTGTGAAACTTACGTGAACACAAATATAAAAATGTGATTGTAGGAGCGGTAATTTGCGCTGGGCTCCCGAACTCTTACGTGACACATCACACTCAATTGCCTTAGTGTGTCCCGGCACCCGCCGTCTGAAGGAATGAGATGGATACGTCCTTGGCATTCGGTGGTGGCCGCACGCGCTAGCGCCTGCCGCAAGGACCTGCCCTGCGACGTGCGGGTGTCCTTCCCCCCTCCCTACAGATCGCATCCCTTAATGGCATGGAATGCATGCACGGATTCCCCGCATCGCTGAGGATGGAGATCTAGATCACGTTTGCGCGCGGTCATACAGCAGGCACGACGCCACGTGCGATTTGGCGTAGTGCACACAGCCTTTATTCAGGTTTCATCCACCCTCACGTCTGCCTATGAGAATCCCCAGACCGGATCAGTTCAGCACTACCTCTATGCCTGTTCACGTTCGGATAAGACGACCGCGGAAGGCACGATCCTGACTGTGACCATGTGCTTGATCGCCCGTACCTAGACACCCCAGAACCGTACATGAACTATCCCCTGGCTATCACAGGCGTCTCTGAACCCAGACATGATCAGTGGTATATACTCCACACATCTGCTCCTGCGGGTGTCCGTGTCCTGTCTTGCAGTGCGCATCACCTATTACAAGGAGAAGACACCAGGGCCCATGTTAAACAGAATGAAAGACGTAAGGGTCAGTTGACATGATATGACTAATGATGTCAGGAATAAGGAGGGAGGCGTGTAAAGAAAATGCGAAGATTAAATGTACAAGATGAAGAAGCTAAAAAAGCGGGTACACGAACTTTTCCGATAATGTGGGTTGTGTGTTAGTATGTAAGAATAGCTGGTGCTTTTGAGGATGTGGATGGTCGGGGGGTCCTGGGAAAGTTTGGGCCTTAGTTGTTGTCGGGGAGCTTGCGGTGCGATGGAAGACGGCGGTGGGGGAGATCTAGTATGAGATCAAAGGGGTCTAGCGTGTTGCGGTGATGGTGTGGGGGGTGGCTTTCATCCTATGTATTGTGGTTGGTGCTACATTTTCTTCTTCGCGCGGCCACTTTTGCGCGTATCTTGTGATTTTGGTCCGTCATTTTGTTGATTACGGCAATGTATTTCTAGTAAGCAGTCTCGTATCGCGATTGATAAAATAAAAGCAAGAGTAGCTTTCTATTAAACAAAGGATGGCAGAGGCAAGTGTAACAGATTGGACTTCCATAATACTATGTCCGGTAATTTAATAGTAAGGTAGCGAGAACAACGGTTTGTGAGCACTACCTGTTGTGAATATCAGTATTCTATATTATGTAGTTACACTTTTATGATTAATATTAATTATTCTCAGGGTTTGCCCAGTTATCAGAAGCATTTCAAAATAATGCTGAGTTTTTCTACAATTTAAATGATCTAATGCAGTATTGACGTAACGATGCAGAAAATGTAGGAGCGGTGTTTGTTGAAATATTGCTGAGGGGGGGCAGAGCCGCTAACACTAGGGTCCCGCAGGCTGTCTTCCCAATAATAGGTAAAATAGAAATGCCATGTGGAGTGTGTGCTTAGCCTACTTTTGCCTGTTGACCGGGCGTCCGGCGGCTTTTTGTGTCTGGCGTGATCACAATGACAACACAGATGTCGAACTGCCACAGTGGCTATGACGTCTGTCATAATAAATGTAGGACAAGCGCTGTCGCGGCGCTTTTGTTTTGCTTGGGTTCTGGGTTTTGCGTATGATTTGCTCGATTGTCAAATTCGCACACCTGATCCTGGAAAACGTGGTTTGTATAAGGGCGTCGTCAGTGGGTTGTAGCTAGCTGGTGGGAGAGCAGAGCAGGGATGGGGCCAAGCAATACAGCCAAAAACGTTGCCGGCAACCCTGATGGTAATAGTTTAATACATCAAGTTATACATTTTGTTTAAACTGTTCCACCCAGAAGCTCTATGAGAGATGTGTTTGTTGTTATAAAGTCCAGAAGCCAAGGAACCTGGTATAATCGAGTCCCACATCATTACAAAAGCCAATCACTGCAGTTTTCCAAGCAACGTTTGTGACGATTCTGTGACAGTACGACTGCAGTCAACACTTACAAAATATGATAGTCAAGTATTACATGAGGAAGAGTTCATGAGGAAAAACTAACTGTAAGTCATATAAGAAAGGAATTAAAAAACACACATGTTACTCACAAAATATTCTGATTGTCTGAATTTGAAGTGGTGATTTGATACGATGCCATTTTTCAGAATTGTGCAATAGGAAAGCATGTAAGTGTCCATCCTCCTATCTTTGGTTCCAGTTGGGAAGGGTCCACTTGTGTCCTCTTTCTCCTCGTTAGCATAAACTATTTTCTAAACGATTCGTCTTTGTTTTTCAATTAGATATGATCATATCGGTAATCAGTATCTAATAATTTAGATCTTAGAGTGTTTTAGTTTGTACTACCGTGTGATGCTTCTGCTTTTTTACATGTTGTTATGTGGGACTTATTTTCCCGATTTTTCTTTGTTCTCGAAATATAGTTGTTGTTTTAAAAATGTGATGTTTCTTTCGTAGGTATGTAATTCTGCCACCAGGACACAAATCACAAATAAATACTAACATTTTGCCAATCAAATTGCTGAAATGGTACTTAAATATTAAGAAAGCTTTTGTGCAGGACTGCAGATTATAGTCCTTAGGTAAGGGAACGGAGTATTGATTGGTATTAAAACAATTGTTGTTCTGCTTTGAGGTTTGTGTGGACCATGTTTATTTAGGACAAGCGATTTTAAAGTTAGATGTATGCATGTAACTAATGACTATCACATATAGAGCAGTAGGATTGACGAGGACAGTGCTTTGCGGACCCAGGGAGACTTTCTGAACAATAACTTGGAAAGAGTGCATTTTCGGTGTTACTGTTTTAGTCATTTTATTATAGAAGAATATAGATTGTTAAATTTTATACTCTTGGATTGTTTATTTTTTAAGATAAATGAATATTAAAAATGAAATTCCAATGCATCGATATATTGTGGTAGGATAACTAACGGTTGTGTTAACTAAGATGGCTATTAGTGCGTTGGACGGGTGAGTACCAAGTGGTGATCATGTCCTGCCGTGTCCCGTGCTGTAGGCGCGATTAGAGCGCCTTCGAGGGCGAAATTGGGGGGTTGGCCTTACACTGCACCTGGTCCTAGTACGCGCCATCAAGGGGGGGCCGGGCGTCATGGTGATCTAATTGTGTCGAATTGGGGGGCGGTTGTTCAGTAGATCACAGGAGCTTGCGTTCGCCCTCAGGCCGGTCGAAGAGGCGGTTCCTGTCTCCGAATCACTTGTGACCAGCCGATGCCTGCTCTCCGTCGGTGAAAGCTCAATAAAAGTAAATAATTAACAAGCAACGCCTAAACGCTACGCCTTTGTGGACGCGGTTGCTGTCGAGACCCAGGGAGTATAGTGAGACTACGTCCATAGCGTCTGACAGGGGGGGCTCCAATGCCCACGCGTCAGGCTTATGCCTCATGCACGGTGTCGAGCGCCTAAGCGCGGCACACTTTTGATCAACAGAATACCTGTGACACACCAAAAGAAAATATTTAGTATTAGTCAAACTTGAATAAAGTCAGTTGGGTATCTGTCCGGCATAGGGTCAGGGTTGTCAGTCAGCTATCAGAATTATGCGTTAGATTAAAAGCGGTTACAGAAAAGCCACGTAGGACCTGGCTTTCCTATCGGTGGTTTCTATAAGATGACTTGTGCACAGTGAACATGTCGCGTCTTTATGCCCAAAAGTATGTGTGTGCTGGCTGCGTCCGGAATCAGTGTTTCTTATCTTCAGTAAGGAGTGGGTTGTTGGTAGTATAGAAACTGTTTATATCGTTAGATCATGGTTACTATTAGATGTTGAGTGAAACCACTTTTGTAATATCTTGTGACCATTCGCAGGACTTTTTAGTTCTATATTGTAAAATTATACTCCTTTTTAAATATACTTTTACACAGACCCATGTGTTGTCCTCGGTTCTTCTTGGAGTAGAGATTTTAATTTTATTTTCAATGAGTTTAATTATATGTAGTGAAAGACTAATTTGGAGGATAATCCCCATATTTTATGCATTCTTTATTTACATTTTTTGCCTTTGGTCTGAACACCATGGTGTTGACAAAAAGGAGCAGTGGCGGGTGTCAGATCACATAGTCAACGACGTAGATGGTCTAAGATCACCATATCCCGGAATCAGATCGCTGTGACAGTACCACTATCTCAGTTGAGCAGGGTGTTTTAGTATTACAGTATGTCATTTGCTTCCCTTTTTGAGTATTGCGCGAGTTTGCCATGTATTTGCTCGTTACTTAGTTTCATTAACAACCCCTTAGTCTACGGCACCCTTGTGCTAGGTTGTGTTCGTTGTACCTAGCGTATTTCCTAAATAGTGTGCTGGTCATTCTACGGCGTGGGTTGTCGACACCCAGTTAAGAAAGTTGGGTGGACACTTTTTATGTCTCTATCTAGTGGAATACAGCTAGCCGACACACGTGTTTATTCCTCGACGTTTCGGCTAGGCCCGCGAGCATTCGTCGTTATACCTCCAGTTTGTGGTTTGTATTTACATGGTTTCTGAGTCGTTGTTTTCTGCCAGAGTGGCATGGCGTACTGTTATTTCACTAGGCAGGGATTGTGAAGCCATGTAGTTTCGGGCTGGGGTGCAATTATGCGTGCATTGCCGTTTTGTTTGTAAATACACAATGGCTGGTCGCTTTGACGAGCTGTTCTCTGAGACGCTCCCCTATAATGAAGTGTAATTGCAGATAGTAATATACAGTTATATAATAGTATACTGTGATAACAACAACCCTGCGACGTTCCTATTAAGCCTCTCTAAGCTATACAGTACGGTACACAATAAGCTAGTACAGTGGATATGCACATACATAATATGATTACTTTAATTCGTTTGATGGGGCGGGGCTTCGGGGGCGACTGGGTTTTGGCAGCAGAGAGACGATCACACTGCTAATCTCTGTTTTTCTGGCAAACATCTGCCAACATAAAAATGATTTTTGTAATAATTAAGATGTTTATTGATATGTAGAGATGGGCAGGGGGTCTCGGCAGTCTGGAAACCGCGTTGGGTTTAAGGTTGGGGACCCCCGCTACCCCGAGATACACAGCCGACACTCTTATGAGCTTGGGGGCGCGGTATCCCTACTGCGTAGGTGTTAAAGAAGTCCCATTCCCGTGACTCGGCGGCCTTACCCTGTGATAAACTCAAGCGAGCCAGCCAGGATGCTAGCAGGCACCCCACTAATAGGCGGGACCTGTTATCTCAGGGGTAGCAAGTTGGGGTACCCCCGACCTGGCAGACCAGTGCGGTTGCCTGCCCGATTGGAGTAACCTATGGCAGCCCAATGTACAGCTATTCGAATGTAAAACACATTTACATGGTATACCAGTATAGACTAAACACTCTGTTTCTTCCTGTAGAGGCCTATTGCGCGATGCGAAAGAAGCACAGCGATTTCTTGAATTTTATAATATTCTTACATGAGTCAGGGGGTTAATGAGCCAGAAGATTATATTGTGACTTAGAGGACGACACCTCTGCTCTATGTGTCAACTATTTATTAAAAATTACAGAAAGCCTGCTTCATTGTAATAGCACGGATAGCCGCATAAGGCCAATGAAGGGGTAACCTCACCCGTTTGCTCCGGCTTTATTGTGGGGGAGTGGGGCGATGCGTGTGTAGGGGTAGTATTGTGCTCTTCGGTGTGGTTCTAAGGACTTTGCGGGATGGGTTTGCGGGTGCGTATCGTTAACCCGTTCAGAATAGTGTTCGCGTTTATAGGAAAGGCGACTTATGGTCATTGAGGGTTGTTTATAGCTCCTTCGTCCGCGTACCCCCCTGCAAGGCTTCTAAACAAAGCAGCCGTTGGGGGCTTTTAAATACTCCTTGTCACTCCACCATCCTTGCCTGACCCATCAATGTTAAATAAAATGACACACGTGCACGAAGCAGCCGCCTAATACAAATGAAATAAATAAATCTATAATAAATAATGACAATAGAATACAATTTTGAAATAACATTTTTATTTTGATAGGGTACAGTGCAAGGGGGTCTCCACGTGAGCCTGTTAACCGCCGTTGCGGTTTCAGGTGTCTGGGGGGACGCCCTGATGTCCCTGAAGATATCATCGCCCCGCGCTGTGTAGGGCCGGTAGCCGGTATACCCTACTTGCGCTGTTTATGAAGGGAGCCGGCATCCATCCGTGATGATCTGCGGCCTGTGTAACCTAAGCAGAGCAGAAGCTGAAGATGATCCGGTCACCCCTACCAAGGGGCTCGGTATCTTAGGTGAGGTCAGCAGAGGGTGCCCAAGTACCTTCGAAACCAGATGCTGCGGTGTGCTTGATCCGT
>WSYH01005883.1:0-41500 GCA_036426205.1 Ascaphus truei
AGATTCTACTTGTGAAACAGCAGGGGGTCCATCCTGGCAGAAGACACCAGAAGTCGTGACTGATAATTCTTTAAAATATTGTACGGTAGCATACAATTTAAGCTTGGAACACTTCATGATCGGAGCACCAATGGCCCTTGTGTTCTCTCCCTGGTTTCTTTTATCATTCGTTTTTACAATGGCCCATATAGGGTGGACAGAACCATGAAGCCTTAACAGTCCAGAGAAGGTCTTATGTAAAGCTTTGTTATCAGTTTATTTCGCAAAGCTCACTTCACACCTTTTCTACAGTCTATTAAGAATCAGGCCCATTTGTCTTAGCATCACACATCCTGGGAAGACACCCATGTAATTTAAAACTGATGCTTTAATGTGGACCACAGGGCACAGCAAAGCTGCCTCATTCAATTCTTCTCCTCAGCTGTAAGCAGTAGACAGCACCGGTAATTGAAACGAGTGCTCAACAAACACCAACAATGCATGGTTATTTGTCCGTGAAAGCAATGAGAAACGTATTATTAATTCAGTAAAAAACCAGGTTAAATAGCAGGAAAACATACGTTCAAATATAGTCAAGTAATGTAACAAATATGTTAATATCTCAAAAGAATGGTTTTCCTACCTCGTTTTTCTCACATTGATGTTTCAAGATAAGGTTATTCAGTCTTTAAATTGCAATTCAGTGTTATATTTCTTTATGCTTCTTTGTATTTTTTATGGCAGAGTTGATTGTACTTCTCTAGTGCCTGGAGGTGTGTCCTGGATGTTCTCCATCTCAGCTCCGTACAGTAGGGTGGTGATCATACTGTAACTGCTTGATAAAACATAAGCTTGGTCTTGGATCTGATGTTGCGATTTTCGAACACTTATTTCCTCATGCGACCGAAGGCTGCCCTTACACATTTGAGGAGGTTTTGGATTTCTTTGTCAATGTCAGCCTTCTGTGGCAGATGGCTTCCATGGTACTGTAAATGCTCAATGTTCTGGGGAGTCTTCTTACTGTGAATCTGAACTGCAGAAGTTAGGAACTGCTTATTGAGAGCTTGTTGATAGAGGACTGTAGTCTTTTTAGCGTTAAGCCGCGTTTATTGAGGCAGCAACGGCGCATGCACGCATGCGTGGTGCAAACAACAAACCTCCTGTATATGGTACCGCCCATAGAGCACACGACCGCGCGAGTGATGAAGCGCAACTGCGCGCGCGATTCTTCAGAAGACAAACAATCTTGTCTTTGCCGCGAGACGGCTGGGTCACATGCACGGTTCAGCCAATGAGGGCGAACAGCTCACGTGATGTCACGTCCATGACTCCGCCACACCTCCACCACGCCTCCCTGTCGCGCAAACCCAAAGAGCAGAAATCGCTAGAGGGACAGACTCAGTTGCGCACCCACTATAAACGCAGCCTTAGGCATCCCATTTTCTCGTTAAATAAACAAGTAATAAATCAATGTTCTTCAGATGACCACTTTGATCAATCCAATGTGATTATTTAGTGCAATTAAGTGTCGGATTCACCAGGAATGCTGTTGCTCCTATCCTGACTCAGAGCCCCTTCTGCGATCTCTCTCTTTTGGAAAGTGTCCCCATAGAAATTCTAAGGACCTCATCATTTTCTACTATGCTTGATTTTCCTATGGATTTGTGAGTGTACCACCCAAACATTGATCACATATATACATTTTTGTACACAGAGTTACACTATGTTATGATTTGTTTCCATTTCTGTGAACCTGAGAGTTTTTGTGCACCTCGGAACCTCCCAAGAAAACCATTTTCTCATAAGCCCCAGTGAAGACATTGACGATTATCTTAAGGTCCGCTTCTGAGTGAGCACACTAGAGCATCATTCGTGTGCTGGCGTTTGATGAGTGACATTGGGGTTGCCTTGGTTCTTGATGAGTCAGCGTGTTGTTACACAGTTTACCATCCATTCTGTGGTTTAGCTCCACTCCAACTGGAAGCTTGTCAGTGGTCAGATGAGGCTTTGCAGGGACTAATATCGAGAAGAGTGTTGGGGAGCTGACAGAGCCTTACTTGACTCCTGTCAACCTCATAAAGGCCCTGTAATGGTTCATTAGTGAGAATTACTACTCACGTATTGTCATGGAGAAGACAAAAAACTGTGGTGAGCATCTTTACTTCAAAAATATCATACACAGGGTGTGTGTGTGTGTGTGTGTGTGTGTGTGCGTGCGTGCGTGCGTGCGTGCGTGTGTATATATATAATCAAAATATAAATAGATGATACCGTTCTGTGGCTAACGAAATGCTTTTATTTGTGCGAGCTTTCGAGATACACTGATCTCTTCTTCCGGCGATGTTACAATGAATGAAGCAAGCAAAGGGTATACTTAAAAACAGTGTCTCTAGGAATGTTATCTGTGCTGGTCCTTCCCCCGGTGTGGATGAAATTTATGGCTAGGATAACATTCCTAGAGACACTGTTTTTAAGTACTGTATACCCTTTGCTTGCTTCATTCATTGTAACATCGCCGGAAGAAGAGATCAGTGTATCTCGAAAGCTCGCACAAATAAAAGCATTTCGTTAGCCACAGAACGGTATCATCTATTTATATTTTGATTATTGAAGCTCGGCTAACATGGTACTGATACCTCTACATGTATATATATATAGGAGAAACTAAAGAAAAAAACAATAAAGCAGCGCCAGAGATAGGTATTCAATAAAATAAATCAATATAATAATATATTAATACCAAAGATAAATCAACATAATATAAATGTGTAAGTGCCTAATGAATCAATAGAATAAATAGTGTTAAATAAAAAAACAGATATTAATGTCAAACTGTGAATGAAGAAGGAAAAGAAGGAAAAAACAGTCCTTTCAAAAATGTCCGACAAATGGTGCAATAGTAATGCTGGTGAAGGGGTCTACGGCTGCTCTCAAGGGGATTAACCACATTGTCATGATAATATCATGAGCTACTAGGTTGTTTAATTCCCTTTGGTGCTTGAGTGTGTGTGTGTGTGTGTGTGTGTGTGTGTGTGTGTGTGTGTGTGTGTCAGTTGGGTGAGGCAGAGGGGGAAGGTGAGCTGCGGGTGAGGAGGAGAAGAGAGTGGCAGTTGGGTGACATCATAGAGCCACGCAGGCCAATGAGAGGCGTGCGGGGCAGGGATACGGACCAATCTGATTGGCCAGAGGCTGAGTGACAGACCCACGGACCAATCAGATTCACCACATCTAGCAACAACCCACAAATTTCAATTTTATATATTAAGATATACTGTAAGTGTTCTTCCAACAGGCAAAAACGTCTTTGCGTTACAGAACGGACATCCAAAATACAATGCTAGCTCCTGCCAATAACGACAGCTGCTAAGCCTCACTGTGTACTCATTAATACCCTCCCTATCTATTAGGACGTGTATGCTCCATGTCAGAACACAGAATGAACTGAGGCTTTAAGTATATCACTTTATACCTGTCTTGAGCCAGAGATTTCTTGCTAAATAAGACCCCGCTCACACAGCGCGCTACACGACATGCGTGCGCTTACGTGCGTGCGTTAGTCACTGATTCCTGGCGGCCAATGGTAGTGTTCAGTATTGAAACTACCATTGGCTGCAAAGCACCGACGCTGCTGGAGTCTTTTGAAACTGATCTCTGGCTGCAGCAGCGTGACGTTAATTTCAGCAGCCAATCAATGTTGTAAACATTGATAGACCCAACCCACATCTGGGTAAATATTTCATTTTTCTATTTGTATTGTGTTGTAGACTTGTATTTCAGCTTGTGACAAACGCTATGAAGAATTAATCTTCATCCACTAAAAAATTATCATAAGGTGCAATTATTCTGTGATGGCTGGAAATCTGCACTACGCATAATTAAAATTGCTACCGTTACTCTAGCTCGTTGATGTTAACTACATTTGATGGGCTGCTGCTTTATCATGGAGTCTCTGGGCATAGGTAAACTAGATTGACTTATTACCCAGAGTTTGTAACGAAGAGATTCATGTGACGGTTAATCCCACAGGACAGCCCAATACAGGACATAGAGAGTTAACCAGTTAAAGCAGCACATAACACAATAGGGGTTAAATTAGACACATTCAACCCTGTCAGGTGTGCCTGCAATGTATTGGGCAGCAAATTTTCCTACAACCTTTCTGAAAAACCTTATGGTAAAACAACCTCATCTCCTTGCTATGCTAAAATCATACTATTATGATGTAGCCCTGTGTCGGTTCATTCCGTCTGCTGGGGATGATCACACATCGCCCAGCAGATGGAGGCGCACGCTGCGTCGCGAAGTGTGAACGCGGCCTAAGGTATGGAAAAAGGAGGGACTGTAACTCTCTTTGCTATCTTTCCCTTTTCAGCTTCCACTGGCCTGGTCTCTTCATTTTATAAACCCTTAGGGGTACAATCTATATCTGCCTAAACAGCCATTCATCCAAAATAACCCATACATATCTAATATAGGAGAGGGCCTTTGGTCCTTTCCTTTGTAGGATCTGGTTACAGAGATGTTTGTTGTTGTTTGTTTGTTTGTTTTTTTTCTGATTTATTGCATAATTAATATGTATTTTCATGTGTGTTAATGATTTGTAGACAATTCTACCTCCGAATTCCCTGAAACCAGAAGCGGAGAGATTCTTAGAGAGATTGATCAAGTTGGGCCAGAGAAACGGCCTGAATCTTCAGCCAGAGATGCAGCAGGTTGGGATGATTCCCTATTACAGTTATATTGTATTGTGTGGAGACACAGTGACTCAGTGAGTAAAGGCACTGACTCTGTAAATGGCAGTGAGTGTGAATCAGGGGAACCTTGTTCAATTACCGGTGTCAGCACCTTGGGCAAGTCACTTTATCTCTCTGTGCCTTAAGCACCAAAAACCCAGATTGCAAACTCATCTGTGCATGGACTGTGTCTATAACATGCCTACAGTATGTGCTGCGTACCACGCACTATATGGTAATTGTGAAGCACTCCTAGTCCCATTGGGAGAAAAGCGCCATATGAAATAGTTATTATTAAAAGGCTCTACCTTAGGATGAGCTTATAGTGATGGCGACGGCGTCGTGACGTCGCGTCAAAACAAATGTATTGATGCCGTCGCGTGCGCTTATAGTAGACGCGAAGACTTGGTCGTGATCGCTGGAAGTCACTTCAATTTGATTTTTCCAGCGACCGCAGCGTGACGTCGGCGTCGCCGGCAATGGCACTATAAGCGCGCCCTTAGTTGTATTGTAAGGTAGATCCTTTTAAAATACCAAAATACCACAGTTTTATATTGGGTTGTAATGTCCCAGGACATACTTGAAAATGAGCGGTAACTCTCAATGTATTATTTCCTGGTATTTTTTTTATAAATAAAAAAATTGAAACCTGGTTACACACACACTATTTTAAGAATGCTCAAGTTTTCGAAACTGATGAAGAAAAAAAAGAAAGTAAATATTTGTGTGGCAAATGGAAATGTTTGTGTATATGTACAGTATGTGTTTTTTATTTTTATTTTGTTTTTTTGTTTCAGAAAATTATGTCGATCAAGAAAAAGATGAGCAACCTTTGCATTGATTTCAGCAAAAACTTGAATGAAGATATCACATTTCTTGCCTTCTCGGAGGACGAGCTGGGTAAGTTCTGCGCCCCTGTCTGTCACACAGTGTGCTGGAGGTTCTCTGTTCCTTGGAATATGAAGAGACCAGGCAGACATAAGAGGAGAGATCTGCAGTTTTATAGACACATGTTGAGCTCTCACATTCTGCCTCATGCCCTCCAGGTTTGAGTTGGTAGGATTCTCCTAACTGATTAGAATCCATTTGTTTTCTAGGAGGGCTCCCTGATGACTTCCTGAACGCCTTGGAAAAAGCAGAGGATGGAAAATTAAAGGTCACCTTGAAATACCCTCACTATTTCCCTTTGATGAAAAAGTGTCACATTCCAGAGACTCGGCAGAAGGTGGAGAAGGCTTTCAACTCCCGGTGCAAAGAGGTCGGTGCGAATGTTCTCTGTGGTGTAGAACCTAACCATAAACATCTAAACATCTGTGGTCCTCATATCTCCTCTTCTAGGAGAACAGCCAGATTCTGAAGGAGCTGGTGGAACTAAGGGAACAGAAAAGCAGCATCCTCGGGTTTAACACTCACGCAGATTTCATTCTTGAGATGAACATGGCGAAGAACAGCAAGACGGTGAAGACGTTCCTAGGTAGGGACTTGTTTATCTCTGTCCTCAAACATCAGATGGCCTAGGAGTAAAGTGTCTAAAACAGAAGATGTTACCTATAGAACTTGTAAAACATCTGGTCGTGGAAACAAATATGCTCTACTGCAGGGGTGGTCAACTCCAGTCCTCAAGGGCCACCAACAGGTTAGGTATTCAGGATATCCCTTCAGCACAGGTGGCTCAGTCTTTGACTGAACAACTGATTGAGCCACCTCTGCTGAAGCAGGGCTATCCTTAAAACCTGACCTGTTGGTGGCTCTTGAGAACTGGATTTGGCCACTCCTAGTCTACTGTGTACTGTTGTTTCTCTGTACTCTTCTTGCCCCCAAAATGTGAAATTCTGGCTAAACCTGTCATGTTTATGTGCAATATTTACCTCGCTACTCTTCATCCTGCAATAATAACCATAAGCCGTGTCAAGGGAATTATGGACAGACAATGGGAACCAGAAGTAAGGGTCAGAGTTAGAAGTGTAGCCATGCTTTGTATTACTTTATACTGCAACTTGTTCATCGTGATGGAGGTCAGGTTTCTCAGCATTCAGCTTCTTGCACATGCAGTGTGTTTGTGTGTATCCTTTTCAGATGAATTATCCCAAAAGCTGAAGCCCTTGGGGGAGCAGGAGAGGTCAGTCATATTGGAGCTGAAAAGGAAGGAGTGTGAGAAACGAGGACTGGACTTCGATAACCAGATCAATGCCTGGGACATGCGCTACTTTATGAACCAAGTGGAGGAGACCACCTACAGTGTGGACCAGAATCTGCTCAAGGAATTCTTCCCCATGGAGGTGGTGACCTCTGGTCTACTGGATATTTACCAAGAGCTACTGGGTGTGACCTTTCACCTGGAATTGGGACCTGCAGTTTGGCATGAGGATGTATCTCTATTCTCTGTGAGAGAAGCAATCACAGGACAACTCCTGGGAAAGTTCTACCTGGATCTGTATCCCCGGTACGTTTTTCAGGACTTTATCTGACACTGTTATTTCTGGTCTGAATAGTTTGTGGCCAGGATACCTCTCATACAGACCTGCTCTCCCGTATCTAACTTTCTTTGGATATTAGCCACTGTCACAAATGGCACATGTGTGGGCATGTGACTTGTTTATGTGACAAGGGTTAATACACACAGCTATTCAGCTGATGCATTTATTTCCCCGCAGAGGCTCTAAACTGAGTAATATCTCCCCTTAATCCATCACAAATATAACCTTAAACTCGCTGCCATCACCAAGGATTTCCCACTATGGGGTCCCCTGTTAATTAGAAAAAAATATGATTATTGTAGCAGAATGTGTCCGAAAATGCAGCTACTCTTTAAAACATTTAAACCAGAGACAAAACATGAAACACAGACAGAGCTCAGTGCACATCCAATGAAACTTATACACGGTACAATGCCTAAATATATATGTATAGATATCTTTTGAATAAAATGGTCTGTTAGTTTAAAATTTTGGCCAAAGTGTTGTAAGCCCCTGAGCCACTACACGGCAGACCACATCTCAAGGGTACCTAACACTAAGTTTCATTGGATGTGCACTGAGCTCTGTCTGTGTTTCATGTTTTGTGTCTGGTTTTAAATATATATTGCCATGCTCAGTAGCACTCCTCTGTGACACTTATATGCTTATATATATGTTGTGGTTATATTGAGGGTTCAATTTGAGCTTGTAGGTGTTCTGTATATACTCTTTAAAACATGCAAAGTTCAATTAGGGCCAAAAGATAGTACAGTACTTGTAAAATGTTAGATTTAATATAGAAAAGTAGTACAGTACTTGGTTACAAGAAACATACAGTATAATATGCAGACAGTTTAATAAAAATAATGGGATTAAACAAACAAATTCCTAACATACATTACCACATATTAGGCAAATTTACTTGTCATACCATTTGACAATCCCTTTGTTGAATTTTAAATTCATTTCTCAAATGCATGGTTTTATCCTAAAAAATCCCTGCATTGGAACCGAATAAGCCCACTTTCTGGGCATGTCCTTAACTCCCCCTTAATCAATCTCTAATAATATTTTTAAGACTTGGGGAGAAGGAATAACTTTGTGAGATCAAAATGCCCGAGTATAAAAAAATACCATATAACTTTATTTCTATAACCCCATGAATGATGGCACCAGCCTTATTTCATTCAGATGAGTTTGCTGCAGGCGTAGAGATTCATCTTGACAGATCTATTCCTAATTTTGAGTATCAAACAAATATCTGACCTTTTCACCCCCCCAATCATGGATTGTTTAGCATCATTTAATCAGTCCAATTTCAAATATCACAAAGATATATTGGTTATTCTTGTGAATATAATCAGATACAGGATATTTTTCTTGTTAGCGAAGACCTTTCTCTCTCCCCCCCCCCACCCCCACTTTTCTCTGCTACTCAAATTGGGAGAGATTCCGGGATCTTGTGTCCCCTTTGAGGATGAGACCCAGGACCTATGTTAGGTCTTGGTAGTGTCACTAGACCTCCATAATATACACCTCAATTTAGTGGGACATGAATGAGAACCCCAGGTTAAGCTCTGGTACTCTTGCTGACAATTTACAGATCAAGGTGCTCCTGGATAACCCCACTTTTAGACATGTAAAACATTCTGGGGTCATTCTGGCCTCAAGGTACAAGCACATCTTCTACTGACATCAAATCCTTTTTTTTGTAGGATTGGAGAAAAGCTATAAGCTTTAAACAAGGCTTTGGTGGGAAATCTCCAGCCTGCATAACTATGTTAAGAACAGCTTGATACTTAGAGGCTTAAGCATCAATACTTTTCCTGATCACCCTGGCAGTGGGCACTCTTGGGTTAACTTCCTCTTTAGCTTGGTAGAACAGGAAATGGATTCTTGCAGGTAGGCCATAAAGGCCCCTCCCTCTACCTCCAAGTTAGTCTTTTTCCTGTCCTAACAGCTAGTAGCAGTCTTTTTTCCTGTCCTAACGGCTAGTAGCAGGATTTATTATTTTGTAAGGAAGTACTCACCTGACTGTAACAAGTGCAGTCGGCCAGGGTTCTCAGCCTCTCTACTCTGAAGCTCTGGTCGACGCACCCCTATGGGGTGGCAAGACGGAGGCCCGTGCGACCGGGCAACCCCAAGGATCCACCTGGTAACGCGGGGGGTAACGCAGCAAGAGCTGCGTGACCGGTCGGAGGCTCACTATTATCTGCATTGGCGTCTGAGAACGCAGCGGTGTGGGATTCTAGACTAGCGCTTAGCGCGCACTATGTTCCCACCGGCGGGAGCGCGAGCACGAGAGCCAAACACGTGAATTGGGCTGACATCAGAGCGACAGCGCAACAGCACACAGCGTGTGAAGGAGTCCTGATACTGTTACTGCAGCATGGAACGCTCGGCAGACAGAAGAAGCCAGGTACAAGATCCTAAGGCCAGTATGGAAGCTGGGGGAGCTAAAGGGTGAGTCTTAGATTAGTGTTCAAGGAATGAGAGAGTTGATTTTATGCAATTATAGGAATTATATATACAGGCATACCCCGGTTTAAGGACACTCACTTTAAGTACACTCGCGAGTAAGGACATAGCGCCCAATAGGCAAACGGCAGCTCACGCATGCGCCTGTCAGCACGTCCTGAACAGCAATACCGGCTCCCTACCTGTACCGAAGCTGTGCGCAAGCGGGGAGACTATAGAGCCTGTTACAAATGCGTTATTTACATCAGTTATGTACGTATATGACAATTGCAGTACAGTACGTGCATCAAAAGTGGGAAAAGGTAGTGCTTCACTTTAAGTACATTTTCACTTTACATACATGCTCCGGTCCCATTGCGTACGTTAATGCGGGGTATGCCTGTAGTTATATTTTGTTTTAAAAAATATTAGTACTATGGTTACTCAACCAGAAGAAGGAACCTCTAAAGGGGCGGTAGAGTCCCTGCACCAGAAGAAAAAAAGCTGCTAAAAAGACAAAGTGGTTTGCAGCTTGTGAAAAAACAGCTTTAGAGGGAAAAAAGCTTTGTGCGGACTGCCTTAAAGCAGCTGCAGGAGAGTCAAGTGAACAGATGAATACCTTCCTAGCATGGATGAAGGATACAGTTAAACAAAGTGTGGAGTCTGCTGTAAAGCAAGCGATAAACCAATTCAGAAGAAGTCAAGGTCTCAGATTAGCCTGGATAAAGGAAGAGGGTCATCATCTGACGAATCAGAGATAAGATGTCATCAGGTCTCAGAAGGGGAGTTTGATTCATCAGAGCAAGAAATGCAAGAGGAAGAATCAGAATTTGATTTAGAGATGGTTGATCCTCTCATAAAGGCAATGAGAGAAGCATTGGAGTTAGAAGATGCAGAAGAAGTAACTCGGAGAAAGGATAAGTTATTTGGAACAAGGCAGAAGAAAAACAGTTTTTCCGGTTCACCAAGTAATTAAGGATTTGATACAGATGGAACTATCACGTCCAGACAGGAAATGAAATGTTCCCAGAAAATTTTATAAAATGTATCCCTTCACGCAGGAGGAGGTTAAATTCTGGGATGTTAGTCTGGAGATGACTGCGTCAATCTTTGGACTATCAAAGAAAACAACTATACCCATCGAAGAAGCAGCAACTCTTAGGCTACGTCCATATCAGGGGAAGCCGTGCGGATGCTCCGCGCTGAACCCCTGCATCCTCAATGAGGATGTCTTTAGAGGGGGCTCACGCGAGTGTCCGCAGGCGTGCTGAGGCGTTGGAATTTTCTGCCGACAGCAGAGCCTGTTTCTCAGTGCGCCGTTGTCTGAAAACCTCCAATCACAGCAAAGCAGCGTCAACGTCACGGCGCTGTGATGTCGGTGCGTCACGGGCTATTGGAGAATTCCTATTTGGGAATACATTGGATGCAATTGTAACTAAGGCATCAGGAGGTAGAAGTACCTTTTTACCCCAAGAGAGTAGGAATAGAAGATATGGTCCTACATTCCAGCAGACGGAAAAAAATCAGTATAGAGAAGCAAGGACGTATCAGCCTGGGAGACCATTCTCAAGACAGGTGACATGGAGAGGCGGACAAAGTAAGCTTTTTCGCTGCGCCAGGGGTAGAGGGTCATTTCCCAGAGGAAAATTCTCATGAAGGTCAAGGGGCCCAGCAGTTTCTTGTTGGAGGAAGACTGAACCAATTCGGAGCAGCATGGTCCCAATCGATAAAGGACAGGTGGGTACTGCAGACCATTCGTTTCGGGTACCACCTGTAATTCGAGAATATACCAAGAAGAGATATTCCTAACAAGAGTTTACAGACGAAGGAAAAAGTAAAGCAAATGAGAACTGTCTTGAAGCAATTATTACAGTCCAAAGTAATGATAAATGTTCCTCGAGTACAAAGGGGATAAGGGATTTTTTCCAAAATCTTCCTTATAGAGAAAGCATTAAGAGGTTGCAGAGCAGTCTTAGATCTAAGAACCGTGAATACTTTTTTACGAATAAAGAAGTTCAAAATGATTTCCCTAAACATCATCATTCAGGAAGTAAAGCCAGGAGATTGGATGATTTCAATAGATCTAAGAGATGCCTACCTACATATCCCTGCAGCAAGGAGACATCAAACATTTCTCATTTTTTACAATAGGCCAGCAACATTATCAATATACGGCGCTGCCATTCGGACTGGCGACCTCTCGCAGAACGTTCACAAAGGTCTTGGCCATGTTGGTCGCAGAACTAAGAAAAAGGGGCGTGGAGATGTATCCATATCTAGATGATATTCTGGTGAAATCGCAAAGTCAAGAAAAACTAAAACAAGACAAGACATTGTCATATCTTTTCTAAAAAAAAAAAAAAAAGCATTGCTGGTGTATAAACACCAACAAAAGTCATCTAGTGCCAACACAGTCCTTGAAATTCTTAGAAGTAGAGTTCCACACAGCAGAAGGAGAAGTGAGATTACCATATGCAAAGAGTCGAGACATCGCATTACAAACAAAAAAACTCAGAAGAGCGAGCAGGAGACTGCATGAGGCTCCTAGGAAAGTTTACGTCAACGCTAAACATGGTAAAGTGTGGCAGGTCCGCATATGAGACCATTGCAACAACATTTCCTACAACAGTGGAACAAAGATCCCAAAGATGCAGGACAAAAGATTCATATATACCCACACACAAAGAGAGAACTAAAGTGGTGGGAAAATACCCAGAACCTGGTAAAAGGACGTACGTTACATCAAATACAATGGGTAACAATTACCACAGACACAAGCAGCGTAGGTTTAGGAGCCCAGATGGGAGATTTATTGGTACAAGGGTCTTGGACGAACCAAGAACACCTACGTCAAACCTGTTGGAGCTGAAGGCAGTGCAAAAAGCGCTGGAAGCATTTCAGAATCAAAGGATGGCAATACAGGCAGTCCTCGTTTTACAACGCTTATCCAACGCTATGCAATGCATACTTATGTTCATTTTCACAACGCCAAAACGGCTTATCCAACGCTCTTACGACGCTTTGCAAAGTTGTTTGTATATATAATATATATATTATACTATATAATATATTATATTTTTATATTATGTTATATTATAGATATATATATAATACAATATATGCACTATATAATTTGTGTGTGCTGCATATCTTATTGTCTGCGTAAAATATTTTGTGTATTTTAGCATTAAAAATGCCTTCAGTAACGGAACCTTTCATTTAAACAGTGTTCCTATGGGAAAACGTGTTTCGCTTTACAACGTTTCGCTATCCAACGCCATTTTGAGTAACGCATTGTGTCGGATAACCGAGGGCTGCCTGTATACGAATACAATCGGACAACAGGGCTAATAAAATATATCGCCAAACAAGGTGGAACAAGAAGCAAAAGACTGATGAATCTAACAGCAGAGATCCTGACTTGGGCAGAAGGCTGTTACAGAGATAACAGCCATACATATTCCAGGGCCAGAAAATATTACAGCAGATTTTCTCAGCTGCAACCTGATCCATCCAGGAGAATGGGCATTAGATCAGAGAGTTCCAAAGGTTGGTAGAACGGTGGGGGCCAGAGAGAGATCTAATGGCTATACATCAAAACTGAAAGGTGGAAGATTATTGTGCAAGGCATTTCCATCCAAGTGCAAGACACATAGATGCCCTCAGCTTCAAATGGCAATTCAAGCTGGCATATCTGTTTCCCCCAATGTCACTCATTCCGAGCATAGTGAGTAAGATCAGGGAAGATCAGGCAGAAGTAATACTGGTGGTACCGTATTGGCCAAGGAGACCATGGTTTGCTCATCTCATAAATATGGCAATAGATACACCATGGCACATACCAAATATCAAGGAACTGATGCAACAAGGACCAATATATCACCCAGACCCCAAGCAATGGGCCTTGGCAGCTTGGAGATTGAGTGGGAAACACCAAGAGGAAGGGGACAAGCGGCATCCAAAGCGGCAATATCTAAATGGATAGTGTCGTGCATCAGGAAAGCGTTCGAAAGCAAACGACAAAATACACATTTGAATTTGAAAACACACTCAACAAGGGCCCTAGACACTTCTTGGGCGTTTAAAGCACAGGCATCACCAGGACAAATATGCAAGGCAGCAGTGTGGTCCTCATTTAACACATTTCTGAAGTATTACAGATTGGACATTCAAGCATCAGGTGACGCAAGCTTTGGTCGGAAAGTACTACAGTCTGTAATAAAATAAAGTGGAAAATATAATCGATAAAGGTTGAAACTGATATCGGCATTGAGTTTTTTGTGTGTCCCTCCCTAAAGTTATACTGCTGGGGTATGTCCCAGGAGTGCCCACTGCCAGGGTGATCAGGGAAGGAGAAAATGTAAACAGCTTACTGTAATTTTCTTTTCCTGGAACCATGGCAGTGGGCACTTTTGGGTTAACTTCCTCTTTAGCTTAGTATGACAGGAAATTGATTCTTGCAGGTAGGCCATAAGGGCCCCTCCCTCTACCTGCAAGTTAGTCTTCTGGATTCTCCCATAGCTGAAAAATATAACTGATAGTTACCCTCCCTATGTATTGTCACGGTAGCTAGTGATAGGTTATAATAATACACACCAAAATATCTGGGTTGAATTGAACACGACTTAGATATAATAAATATAGTTTATTCCTTAAAGAAGGTGAACACAAGATATACAAATAACAGGCAAAATATAGACACTTAGGAATGGGGATGATGAAGTAATCAGGAAACAGGATTGGCAATTCATCAGGCATCAAATAGTTGGTAAACTTGAAGTCACGAAAACATGAACACGAACAACCCAGCATAGGACTGACACTGGTTTATATGTAATTCCAGTCCTATACCTTATTATTGAGTGCAGGTCATTGGAGAACAATTACCTGAACCCAATTTCTCCTTGCCACCTCACCTGAGGGGCACCGTAATACCTGCCCACTGGGTGGGTACTATTCTAATCAGGGGCTTATTTCCCTAGCCCCCCGCCCACAAGCCCGGCGCCTGGATGTCTATCTGGGCCAGGAAACCCTTTGTCCTAGGGTGTGACTTATAACACATCCTCAAGTACCCACGTCCTGCTTTCGGTTGTGCTCGCGTACACAAGCAGGGTGGGGGACTCTTTGATCAGGGGTTTTATTGTAGACCATTTGTCTCCCTCCCTGATCATTAACATAACATATGGGCTCTGATTTTTTTATATCAGACCCAAAATACAATTCCTTCTTTATCTTCACATATTAAAATAATCCGTTCTGTGGGTCTGAGTAGGCTGAAATTTGCCAGGTCCTCATGCCAGAAGACCTTTGCAATTGTGGCCAAGTTTCAGCCTTCCACGACCCCCAGAACCGGAGATATACAAAACAAGTTAAAATCCCCCATTAACTTTAATGCAGGATTCTCCGCCATAGCTACAATAAATCTCTGCTTTTCACTCTCACATTGAAATCAACGGGCTCCGCCGCTATAGGCTTTCAATGGAGCAACTCCGCCGTTGAAGTCAATGGGCTCTGCCGCTATAGACTTTCAATTGAGCAACTCCGCCATTGAAGTCTATAGGAAAACCACAATTCTTTACATTTGCCCATACTCCATCTGGTTAATCAGAGAGGGTTGGAAATGGCCATGCAGTCATGCTGGAACAGTGACTACATGCGACCCAAATCCCAGCCCTCTGGTCCTCACAGAACCGGAAATATGGGCTTACTCTTTTTACCTTTTCGGACTTGGCCGTTTTAAAGCCACGAGGCTTTCTCCCATTGGAATCAATGGCCGGCGCCACCATGGGATTCAATGGGACGACCCTCGTGGTGAGCGCGAACCTTTACGGGGGTCCCTCATTCCCGGACCCGGTGGTGGTCGAGTGTGGGGGTTCCTAATGTCTAGGGGCAAAAAGAATTTTATTCCTGGGTGCCCTAGAACTTAAGGTTCCCACGCCAATTGTGATTGAACTTGACCGGGTAGTGATCAAAGCTCTTTTTCAGAAAATGTTTCCGCTCTTGCGGTCTGCGGTTTGGATGGCTGCCAACCCGTTCCTGGAGTTTGGCGTCGAGGAATCCCCATTGAAATGGGTGGCTCCATTGACTTACAATGGGGAACCGCCGCTCCTCCACTCGGGCGCCACCTGCAGGTCTTCTACCGAAACGGGCCCAAATTGCTCGAATCTCCATGAGGTTGCATTGGGCTGCAACGGCGACCTATGGAGAGCTGCAAAATGGAGCCTGAAAAGGCGGGAAAATGGAACAAGTGCTATAAACACTTAATTAACATTAACCCTTTCCCTCCCGCATCAATCCCAGTGTATGTGTTGGTGCAAACCCTGGAATGGGAACAGTACACATTTACAGGGGAATATACATTGGGTTGCTGAAGCAGGGTAAAAACACTTTACTGGACCGCAGTCCAGTTAACCCCTTGCTTCCCAAGTGAGAGCAGGGGTTTGCCAAATGGGGTGTACCCCCTTTAATACCGGGCCAAACCCCCTCTCCCATGAAATATATGCCTAATAAGTTATATTTTTCAGCTAAATAGAAAAATAGAGGACAGGATAATATGTCTGTGACAGAAAGGAAAGCCCTCAAAGAACTGACTGATTTTAAAAGGAATAGTAAAACCATCAGACAAAGGGGGGAACATTGTTCTGATAAATGACAGAACATGTTACGAGATATTAACTCAGGACCCATCTGTGATCTATTTTAAAGAATTACAAGCTATTCTCAATAAAGGACTTCTTAATAAAGTAATTACTTAACAGGAGTATAAATATATTTTGGCAAAAAATCCCAAGATTTTAAAGCATCCCGTAGCTTCATAAGAACTCTTAGAATCCCCCTGATCGACCAATAGTATCAGGGATTAGCTCACTTTCAGAACATGTGAGTACGTACCTTGATATTGTCTTAAGGCAGTTTGTTACAAGCCTCTCATACTAAGGACACCACAGATGTCCTTAAGAAGTTGGATGGGATACAGATTTTACCTAGTACCTTTCTGGCATCACTGGATGTGGAGTCACTATACACTAGCATCCAGCAGGTTTGACTTCTGTACCCTATTTTTTTTGAAAACCAGGGGACTTTAATTTCTTAGACACACTGATTTCATCATGGATTTGCTAAATTACGTATTATCTCACTACTTCTTATTTCATGATAAATATTATCAACTGCAAGGCACAGCTATGGGCACCACATGTGCACCACATGTGCACCAACGTATGCAAATATTTATTTAGTATGGTGGGAAGAAGTTCATATATTTTGTCAAGAGATGTCCCTCCACACACAGCACATGGAATTATGGTCACACTAAATAGATCAGGGGAGCGCAAACTTTTTGAGCTACGCCCCCCCCCTCCCCCGCCTGCTCCCCCAGGTACTCGCGGCCTCCTTGTTGGGGGTGACGTCACATGATGCCGCAGGGTGATGTCACGTCACATGTACCCGCGGTATCATTTGACACCGTGTTGCCATGGCGACGCGGCACAACAATCTACTGCATCACGGTGAGTAGGTTACAGAGGCCTCACGTGAACCCCCGGCATTTAATTTAAATGCCTTGGGGAAGAGTGCAGGACCTCTGCAACTGCCCACACCCCACTATCCCCCCAAAAAATCCACCACCCCCCAGTTTGCGCACCGCTGATATAGATGACGTGCTGGTGTTGTGGATGGGAACAGAGTTAGAATTTCATACCTTTTTGTCAAAACACTCAATAACTTTAATCTAAGATTGACAAGTGAAATAAACTCGAATAAGATCGTCTTCTTAGATTTAGAAATTGTGAAGGACTAATACAGACATCTATCCATATGGAAAAAAAACTAACAAACTCTTGATGGCAAACGGCCACTACCCTAAGCCCGTGATACAGGGAATCCCAACTGGGCAATTTCTTAGGGCTAAAAGAAATTGTTCAACAGCAGCAAATTTTGAAGAACAATCTGTAATCATGTGACGTTAGTTCATAAACAAAGGATATCTCCGGAGTTGTATAGATAAAGCAGATACAAGAGCTAAAAAAACAAAACATGGCACCTTGATTTATGGTAATATCAGCCAGAAGATCGAAAAAAAACAATTCGGATAATCGGTACTTATAACGAACAATGGCATGAAATCAAAAAGGTACTTGCGACACACTGGCATATCCTGTTAGAGGACTTGAACCTAAGGAACACACTTCAGGTAACTCCTTCGATAACTTACAGACGCCCTCAAAATTTGGCTGATGCCTTGGTGCAAAGCAATTTTCAAGGACAACAAAGAGAGACATGGCTTAAATCCAAAACCGTTGGGACTTTTCATTGCAGTACTTGCAAGGCATGCCCACTCATTAATCCTTCTAAAAAATTTCAAAATTGGAATCATTCCAAATCTTATCAAATTAAGAAATGTATCAACTGCAAGTCAGTGGGAATTATCTACCTAGCAACATGTCGTCGTGGGGTAAAAAAATGTCGGTCAGACATCTAGACAGTTCAGAAGGCGAATCCTAGAACATGTCAGTACCATCAAAAAACCATCACGACACCCCCATTGCGAGACATAAATTCAGTTCATAGAGGTAACTCATCATACCTTACCTTTCAGGGAATTAATCACATATCCCTGGGAATAAGAAAAGGGGATTTTGACAATGCTCTGTTAAAATCTGAAGCCAAATGGATATATTTGTCGGGGACTCTAGCACCACAGGGTCTTAACGAAGGGTTTGTTTATACAGCATTTTTATAGATTACAAACCCCTTTTAGGACCCCATAAATATCTATTATTATGATTGAATAATTGTTCTTATACATTTAACAAATAGAACATACTCACCATTTTAGTCTGTGTTGGAGGATTCTCATCCCAAATTTTGAGAATGTTTCTGTTTGTAGACTTTCAGCCTAAACCAAGAACAACACATTAGAGATTGATGCAATACAATTTCTGTGTTGTTGCTGTCAAATGGTTATATTTTGTAATTCTACACAGTGGCCTGTATTCAGTACAAAATGTATATTGAATTTATGTCCTGTTACGTATATATCTTATGATAAGGACGTATTTACTTAAGTATAATGCACATAAATTATAAGTCATTCACATTGTGAGCAATTGCAACACATTTGCAAGCTTTATTATTATTTAATATATTTTTAACTTCTTGTGATTCTTTCCTATTTTAATTAGGAGCAACCTCAGTACATACCAAATGCTAATATACCCTTAAGTAGTTACTTGGAATCCAATGTTATGAATAGTTAGGTATGTAAGAAAATCGGGTTACCATGGTAACCCGTTGGAATAAATAACTAGCAGCAACTGAGGCTCGCCCACCCCCGAAGAAGTTCATGTTGGAATGAAACGCGCGTCGGGTAGTAATGACGTCATGGTCATTGTCTCAATAGCGCGACTGTAACTAAGGTTGCAAGTTACATTAAAGCACCATTTACTATTTTATAAGCTGAGCAAGTTTAAACTATGATGTGGGCTGATGAGGCAACCACTAGCAGTGAGGGCTAGCAAGAGGCTTTTAATGGCTAGTGTTTATAAAGTCTATTCACCCTCATGATATCCCGCCGTAGCTAATAGGTTTCAACTGCTACTTGTCTGAGGCGGCAACAGCTAAATACATTTGTGACAATATCGATGGAGTAACAGTCACAACCATACTACATGAGGTAACCGCTATCATTAGCACTGTTAGACAGTATTGTTAAAGGCTGTCTACCAGCAATTATATACAGAGACTGGTTATATATATATCTTACTAATTTAGCCAGCATAACAGATGTGGGCCCACGAGGTAACCACTTATAGTGGGGCTGAATTAGCACAGCTTTAAACAACTGAAAATACAGATTTCTCATACTGAGGACTGTTTATGCCAATTTACACATTAACTGCGATCTTTAATTTAGAATTTTCGCAGGGTTTAATTCTCTGTGGATTAGGAGTTGTTACTCCTTCAGTACAGTAATGTTTTCCTGTAGTCCGATTACTAAACCGGGGACCCTCCATAGGGCTTTCACAGTCACTTTGTAAATATTTGTATGTGTATATGTATATATATTATGCACATTTTTATTTTTTGCATTTAAAACAAACTTTGCAGTATATTGTCTACTCGGTACAAAGGGACACATTTTTTTGACCCTATTTGAGAGTCCTATTACTAGTTCACTGGAGCATTGAATTATTGACATGAGAGAGATACAGGGAATCATTCCAGACCCGTAAATTGAAAGTGTCAGTAAGCGCCATCAGTTACAGGTTTTAAACATTGTTTCTTTTGTTTTCTATATCATAAACATTTCATATTATTTTGATTAGTGGAGATGGAATTCCATCTCTTTCCAGTTTATAATTATAGTTCCAATTACTGTAGAGGTTGAGTGCATTGAATATAGGGATCATTTCTCCTTTTTTGTTCATATATCATATCCCCTTGTGCACCCCTCAGTGATACAAAGGTTGAGCAGAGGCCGACTCTCTTTAGTCATTCTGGCCTGACTCCAAAAATAGTTTCAAGTTAATATACCAAAAACATGTCTTTTTAAGGTGTAATTTGTAACTCAAATTTAACCTTTTGTGCCGAAGTGGTAGAAAACTGAATATACGTAGGGCCTATCGTCAGTCGCTGATGTAATTGTTCTCTCTCTTTTAGGGAGGGGAAGTATTCCCACGCCGCCTGCTTCGGGCTGCAGCCTGGGTGTCTTTTGCCAGATGGCACGCGGCAGATATCTGTGGCTGCCATGGTCGCCAATTTCACCAAACCCACCCCGGATGCCCCATCTCTTCTGCAGCATGACGAGGTGGAAACCTATTTCCACGAGTTTGGACACGTCATGCACCAGCTGTGTTCACAGGTAAGTGTCAAGATCACGTCTGGCTGTAATGTGACCCGCCAGTCTGACATGCCGCTTTTAAAGCCGTGTATGTGTCACAGGCAGATTTTACAATATTCAGTGGAACTCATGTGGAGCGAGATTTCGTTGAAGCTCCTTCTCAGATGCTTGAAAACTGGGTATGGGAGAGAGAATCGCTACAGCGCATGTCAAAACATTACAAGAGTGGCATCCCAATCCCAGAGGAGACACTGGAGAAGCTCTTGAAATCTCGGCTGGCAAACACAGGTACAAGTCACATGTTATATAGAACTGAGTCTAGTGTGTGCAGCTCCAGCGATACAGGCTCGCCATGGAAATGGGTCTAGAGGACAGGATAGGGCAGTTCTTGTATAAAGGGTGCAAAAGTTAAGCAGTGTTTTGTGGAGCAAGAAGACTCGCCCTCCAGTTTGCAATGTAGAAGAGCTTTTTTACATTAAGTATGACGACAGACAAACTGTCTTCTTGTCTTGAATTTGTTTTCCAGGTCTCTTAAATCTACGCCAGATAGTCCTGGCCAAGATAGACCAGGTGCTGCACACGCAAATCGGTGTAGATCCTGCTGAGGAATATGCCCGGCTGTGCAAGGAGATCCTGGGAGTCCCAGCTACGCCAGGTGAGAGCTGCATCTTACGGCTAATTATTTGTCAGGTTAATATATACACAACATGAGTTGGGATAAGGAACCTTACATAGTTACATAGTAGATGAGGTAAAAATAGACGTACGTCCATAGAGTTCAACCTATGCTAAATTTAGACAACAGATACTTTATCCTATATCTATACTTACTTATTGATCCAGAGGAAGGCAAACAAAAACCCCCAGAGTCATATCATCCAATGATATCTCATAAGGGGAAAAATAAATTCCTTCCTGACTCCAAGAATTGGCAATTGGATTAATCCCTAGATCAACATCTTTCCCATGTATACTTAATTGGTAATCCCTTTATACCTGGACTATCTAAAAAGATGTCCAACTTTTTTTTTGAACAAATCTATTGTATCTGCCATCATAGTCTCCATGGGTAATGAATTCCACATTTTATCTGCCCTTACTGTAAATAACACTTTCCTTTGTTGCTGGTGAAATTTCCTTTCCTCCAACCATAAGGGATGGCCCCGAGTCCTTAGTACTGCCCTTGGGATGAATAGTTCTTTTGAAAGCTCTTTTGTATTGTCCCCGAATATATTTGTGTATAGTTATCATATCCCCTCTTAGACGCCTCTTTTCTAATGTATATAAATCTAATTTAGCTAGCCTCTACTCATAAATTAGATTGAACCTCTCCATGAACCATTTGCACTTTTCTCCAAGGTACAAACATGCCAGCCACATTTGGACACCTTGCTGGAGGTTACGATGCCCAGTATTATGGTTACCTCTGGAGTGAGGTGTATTCTATGGACATGTTCCACACCCGCTTCAAACAGGAAGGAATTATGAGCAGTAAGGTGAGTGGTTAATTTGAAGAACAAACATCAAAAGTCCCCTTAGATACCTTGTTTTGGAAAAGGATGTGGGTTTAGCTACGCAGCTAAGAGCGGCTTCTTCATCCATCTTTTTTTTAATCTGATGATTTGGACAGATTGTTAGAGTGCTAATTAGGCACTGTATAATTATCCCACCTCTCGTATTGGGATTATGTGATGGTAACAGACCCCCTGGATTGGTGCAGCTCACAGAAAGGCTACCGAGGCAAAAACGAGTTTCTGTATCTCGGTTTCCTTGGTGTTCAGTCTCTGTTACTCACACATCTTCTTCTCTTTTTAGGTGGGTGCAGATTACAGGAACTGTATCCTGAGGCCAGGGGGTTCCCTGGATGCTACAGAAATGCTGCGTAACTTCCTAGGTCGTGACCCGAAGCAGGAGGCGTTCCTCCACAGCAAAGGATTAACTGTCCTACCTGAGCCCTCTGCCTGCTGAGGGACTGACCTAGTGGCTTCTACCCAGGAGACCTAACCAGAACCAATGACCCCAGTGTCTGCTTAGCACAAGAGCATACAGAGGCCACAGTCTTTCATTTACAGCCAGACATTGACATGTAACCTCAAAATATATATAACACCCACACCCATGAGGCTGTGCATGTGAGGTTCTATGGTAATAATTCATGTTCAACTATTTACTTGTGGGGTTTTTTGCCTGAAGTTTTATATGGCTGCATTGAGGGAGAGGGCAAGCAGAATTTGGAGGGATTATTGAGGAATCTCAGCATGTCTTATTGACTGACATTTGCTGCATTAAAAATATCCCAGTTCCTAGATAAGTACTTTTTTGGTTTGCTGTAAGCAACACGATCACCATCCTATTCATTGCATCTTACAGAGTGTGTCTGATCATCTTTAATCATGTTTCAGTCCAATTAACAATGAACCCAGTGATTTTGCTCTGAGAATAAGACACGGTTATAATAAACAGAAGAAATATACAGGCTGGATAATTCCAGGAGGAAGATGTGTGAGGGTCTGGCTTCAGATTCTAAATATATTTGGTTTATCTTTGCTTGATTTCATTGTTCCCAAATGTATGGCGTTTTATATTTGACACCTTTCCCCCATTATACACCAGGGTTATCTTCTGTGTAACAGATTCATTTTGGCTTTTACACCGTGGTAAATTGGATGTAATTATTTCATTTTAACTTCAGTATACGCACAAGGACTTTGCAAAAGGTAATCACTTCATCACAGCAGTTACAGATCTGAGCCGAGAACAGGGGGATATACAATTTGTAAATATAAAAGTACAATATGATGTGAATTACTGGTTAATGAGCATACAAAAAGGAATTTGCAATGTCAGATATTTGACTGAGGCAGGTTTGTGTTTTTTTTTACCTTTCTGGGTGGGCTGCAGTATGTTCATAGGGTACTGCGTGTAACAATCAGCTGAACGTGTTAAAAATGAGTCCTCACCCAATAGAGCCACTCTCGGCATGCTATATATGCACATATCTTACACAATTTTCCTGCAATTTAATAGATATATATATATCCGTCTTCATTAGGTTTCTGGGTATGATCTTATGCCCTATCTGAAGGGTAAATTGTATGTATGCGAAGTGGTGTTTACAGCAGAGAGTAGGGTGAGGGGTCAACGTAGTTGGATTTATATAATGAAAATGACCCCAGGCACATGTCTTCCCAGTGACTCGCTAGTTATTTCAGGATGAGAGAGATTTAAATTCCTACAATGTGTATATTCTGAAATGTTTTAGAGAGGAATATTACTAGGAGCTGGTAGCAGTCGGGCGGCAGTGGGCTAATCTCACTAACCACCACCAGCATGTGACATTCCTGGCCTGTCCACTGGTCCTTGGCATCGGCTGTAGGACGATGCTGTGCTAGTGACAGCTTCTGTCCCTTCAGGACAACGTGCTCTGCTGCTCACACACACACGCACACTTTACCTGTGAGAAGTGAAGCGCAAAATGCTTTGACTCTAACCCCTTTACCAAGTATTCCTGAGGACATCTCATTCTGGGCCTGAAACAGCCACATCTCATCTGGGTCAGTAATAAGTTGCTAAAATAATGATTAATAAATTCAGGTCTTATGTATGCAAATATGGCTACCATTGTCCTTCTCTATAAACCTTTTTATTTAAACAACTTTAGAATCACTTGGATTGTTTGTCTGCAAACAGCTGGGTCTGATACATTCACTAACAAAAGCAGCATGTGTTGTATCTGCTGTTAGATTTCCTATTATGCTTTTCATAGTTTGGCTTTTGGTTTAATTTAGTAAAGCTTTTCAACCATTGGTGAAGAACTCCAGAACTCAAGGGCCACCAACAGGTCTGGTTTTCAGGATATCCCTGCTTCAGCACAGATGGCTCAGTCTTCAACTGCATCACCTGTGCTGCAGCAGGGATATCCTGAAAACCTGACCTGGAGGCCCTTGAGGACTGGAGTTGGTCACCCCTGGTTTAAATCAACGTTACCAACAGAAGATAGTGTTGCATAGCATATAGTTACATAGTAGATGAGGTTGAAAAAAGACATACGTCCATCAAGTTCAACCTATGCTAAATTTAGACAACAGATACTTTATCCTATATCTATACTTACTTAGCCAAGTGCTTTCCCTGCATTTTGACTTATTAGTTGGGGTTAGTTTATGTGCAGTTCTCTTTTAGACGCATGCCTCTGTCTGATACATCCCTAGCACTGTCTACCTTCAGGAGGCTCTTGTTACATCAGCGGGCTCTTATATTTATAGAGAGAACACTTCATGGCTTCCGATATAACCCAGCTCACGCTTGAATACAAAAGATTTTGGCTCATTGGAGCAGGACTTGGGCTCCTGCCCCCTCCACGTGAGAGGTGTCAGCTTGGATTCAGCATCAGCTGCTGGCATCACCCCAGCATAGAGCTAGCCAGAGTGAAGGTGCTTCCTAATGCAAGAAGGTAAAATATATGCGGTGAGAGCAGGTGTTAGTAGCAATATACAATTAATACATGTGTGGGGCTGATTGTGGTTTTCAGGATAAACAATATTTGTATTCATATTTTCTGCTGCCAGGTTTTTATCACATTTGACACACACACTCACTGCATTTGAGCTGCACCTGTGCAAGAAATGACAAGTCTAGTTAAATCAGAGCACTCCCTACTATTAATTAGCTGCTTAAATGATCTGTGATTCTTTCAATTGAAGGTCGTGTACAGATCATTTTAATTTGGAAAGCTACTCTACAGGCGTTGCCAGTTCTAGTTCACAAGACCCTCCCAACAGGTCAGGTTTTAAGGATATCCCTGCGTCTGCACAGGTGGCTCAGTCAAAGACTGAACCACCTATGCTGAAGCTGGGACATCCTTAAAACCTGACCTGTTGGTAGGTCTTGAGGATTGGAGTTGAGAATCCCTGCCTTACAACTGGTGGAAAAAGTGGGCTTGTACCCTTATTTACAGGGAACCAAGACAAATAAACAGGCAGACACACTGACAGAGCCCCCCCTCCCCTTCCCCTCTCTCCTGCAAGTGTAGCCTGATACACTGTGAACATTATGTGCACTGCCTTTAACAGGACAATTAATTTGCCATCCATTTGCAAAGCATTCTGGTATAAGCTACACATGAACTGGTCTGCAGGAAATAACACATCCTATACAGTTCCAGAACTGAAACATCTGAACCTCGGATCGCTCTAAGCATCCATTTTCTGAGACAAACAGAACCATCTTATAGAACCGCTTATGCTGATAGTGTCTCAATACTGACCAACCGTACTATCTCATTGGTGTAATATTAAGCCACTTGCTGCTTCTATTACTATGTCAATTATTATGACTCTGGTTGCATTTACATCACACTGCCTTCTCGCACACATCCAGTTTAAACACAATCGCTTTTCTCTCCCCATCCTTAAACATCATTACACCCTTTCTAATCTCCCACAAGTAACATTCACATTAACCTCTTGTTGATACGAAGGGTGTGTGGCTACTGAAATGTGTAATGGACAAACTTAGAGACATTGGGAACTACACTTCTGATTCTGATCCTCCAGTATGAGAGGAGATTTCTTGTGTTCCTCACAAGTTCTGCATCATCCTGAGGGCATATTCTTTGCGCTGGTGTATGCGCTCTGAGCAGCCACGCTCTAGGCACTACAGGGGTACAGTGCACCTCTGCCTGTCCTGGTTAATGAACGTGAGTAGATACTTCTGCTGGGCCTGGCTCAGGATTATCTTGGTGCAATCGTGGTAAAAATTCACCTATGCATGGCTTTGGAGGCCATACTGGCACTATATAGAGATCCTACGGCGAGTGTAAGGCATCAGAGCTTCCCCTCAGACCAGTTCCAAATCCGTAGTGGGACGAGACAGGCATGCCCCTTATCACCGCTGCTGTTCGCCCTATGTATTGAACCCCTGGCGGCACATATCAGATTAAACCCAGATATATCAGGGATCTCTAAAAAATCACCCACACAAAGTGGCACTGTATGCAGACGATGTGATTTTAACACTGTCAAATCCTCTTACCTCTCTGCCCAATGTTTATGAGGTGTTGGGGAAATTCAACCAAATTTCGGGGGTTCAAAATCAATCAGGCCAAATCAGAAGCCCTCAACATAAATCTGCCAAAACCGGTAGAAAAATTGATAGAGCTCAACTTTAATTTCAAATGGCAAGCCTCCGCAATCAAATATTTGGGAATCAACATCACAAGGGACTACAACACCCTATATAAGGTTAATTATCCAAAGCTAATTAAGACTTATGGGGAGGATCTCAGGATTTTGGGGGGGGGGGGGATATGGCATCTCTTGGATTGGAAGGATTCACAGTGTGAAACTGAATCTCCTTCCTAGACTGCTATATTTATTTCAGACCCTTCCGATACCACTTGTAAAAGATGACATCCTCTCACTACAGTCGCGAATTATGCAATTTATCTGGTGTAAAAAAAAAGCCCTAGAATAGTGAAAGGCATTCTGACGAGACCTACGCTGAAAGGGGGAGTAGTGGTACCTTGCTTGTTAGCATACTATAAAGCGGACTAATTAAGCCAGACCCGGGCCTGCGGAGATGGGTGGCACTGGAAAAAGAATGCTGTGCTCCTGTAGAGTTGGACAAAATAATCTGGTTACCAAAAAAATGCAGGAATTTAGCAGAAGTGCCGCTGCAGGCTGTGACCAACTCTTTGGCGGTATGGGAGAGCTCCAAATTTAGTTGTCATCTCACCACTAAACACTCCCTAATGACCCCGCTGATGGGCAGCCCAGATTTCGCTCCGGGGCTGAATTGTAATAACTTTTTGATCTGGACACAGTCGGGATACACACGACTAAAAGATCTGGAGGGGAGGAAATGTATTAAATCTCTTGAACAAATTAGTTCCGAAAAAGGTTTACCAAATAAGGAATTCTTTAGATACCTCCAGATCAGAGCTTTCTACAACAAATTCCCAATTAGGCCAGCTAGAACAAATTTTGAGCAGCTATGTTCCAGAGGAACCGACACTAGGAGACTAACATCTAGGATGTACAAAGAGGTGATCTGTCCTGCCACACCTGATGACCCTAGACTGAAGTACATTAGACCGTGGGAAACAGACTTAGCGGAGACATTAGAGGATGACAACTGGATCCAGATCATACAGGCAGCAGCAAAGAGCTTGATCTGCACAACGCTAAAAGAGAACGCATGTAAAGTCCTTATGAGGTGGTATCACATCCCACTTAAATTATCTAAATTTGTCAGAGGATACTCCCCGCTCTATCCAAAACAGTGCGGAGAAGTAGCTGACCTGCGACATATGCTGTGGTCTTGCTCAAAAGTGGTCCCGATTTGGGAACAAATTAGAGACTGGTTACAAAGGATACTCAATTTGGAGATCCCCCTGGACCCGTGGCTGTTCTTACTGGGCAGGCGGATCCAGGGAGTGTCAAACGCGACACATAAATTAGTTGCGCATTTTTGCAACTGCCACGAGATGCGAGATTGCAGCATTGTGGAAGCAAAATGAAGTACCTTTAATCCCTAAAATCAGGAATAGAATATGACACGTTTGCCGGATGGAACAGTTGACTAGTCTGGTCAACGACACCGGCCCAAACTTCCTAAAAGTCTGGACGCCTTGGTTGGCCCAGACGGACATCCCGGGAGTGGATACCACCACAATTCTGCATTGATAGAAGCAAACGCGTTCTCTGGTTACTACGTAGGGATCCTAGACCACATAGTACCCCGACAGGTAGGTCACAACGGGAAATACAGATCTCACAAAACCACTGTTTACGATGGGTGTCATGATAATGTCATGAGATATTGGGTATTTTTAATCCCTTTGGTGCTTGAGGGGTTAATGAAATAAACTTGTGTACAAAATACCAAATGCTGGGTTTGAAACTGGGCAGGACTGTTTTCTGTCTGCTCTGAATTTCAAAGTATTCTGTAGAAAGGGGTGGGCTTATGAAAATATTGTATCTAAGTCTGCTTGGATAGCATGGCAGATCTCATCTTCTGAACCAGTGCCTCTCTGGGGAAAATCCATAGCATGTGGTCAGGTACTGTATAGGATTTTCTGTTTTACCCCTTTTATTTTAAGAAGCTATTCTGCCTTATATTGTAATTGTATGTTTATTTTTTAATACCTTTTCTGTAAGTTAAGCACTGTAATGTTAGATATATTAAACCATTTAATAAGTAATGCTTTGGGCTCTGAATGAATTTTGTGCATGCTGGAGAGAATAACTTACTAAATTCAGGCACATGTTACTACAGCTGATTTTGTGTTAAAGTGCATAGTTTTTCCTATCATAAACAGGGACCTGAGGCCCTAGCGGATATTTTAGTCTAAGATCTTTTATCATATCTGCATAACCTCAGGTGGTGGCAGTGGATGGTTATGATGTGCAATTGAGTAGGGGGTTAATACTAACTCGCTGGTTCCTTGCAGAGGAGAAAGGGGGGTTGCTAGAGAAGCCTTTGTGTATTAACCCTGGTTGCATATCTAAAGTCACATGCTCACTTGTGTGCTGTTCGTGGCGGTGGTATATTGGGACGGCTTGAGGAGAGATACAACTCATTTGAGGGACCCCTGAGTGGGTGAAGAGTGGGGCAGCTTGCGGGTTGTGTATTGATCCTTGATCCTGTAAGAGGGGATATTGTTCATTTGACGGACCTTTGCGGAGGTGAAGAGTAGGTGCGCTTGCGAGCGTCGGTATTAACCCTTGTCCCGTATACAGGTCGCGTGCTAGCAGGGGGTCGTACGTGACAATGGGTATTTGAGGGAAGGGTGTGTAGTGAGTCAGAAGTCGTCCCAGCAGTCGTAACAAGGATTATATTTCATTCCATACATTCAATCAAGATGCCTTAGCATTTTCGATGCACATGAGAATCATATACAAATCATAATAACCAGGGGAAAATGAGGGAGGAGGGGGTATTGTGGGGATTGTGTTGAAGGTCTCTTCCAACTTATGTTGCCTATTCCTGTCTTATGCGTAAGCGTCTATCGTTTAGTCTAGCCCTCTTGTTTTAGTTAGCTTTTTCTCGTTCCCTTGCGGATCCAATCCTGTGCTTTTTGGACTCGAGTCCCGTATTGCGAGTCAAAGGAGAACGCACCTAGAGCTATCATAGCAGTATCGTGGTGAAATTCCCTCCTGGGGCAGACAAGGCCACAGACAGAATTCCTGGGCCCAAGACTAGAGTAATGTCCGGGTCCCTCCCGCCTGTGACACCCCTCCAACCCCCCACCAGCGGTATTGTGAGCCCCCTATTTCACACCCCACGAATCCCCTCTATTTCCCCCCCTCTTCCCATGTATTCCTCTATTCTCTGTCTCACTCCTTCTTCCTCACTCCCTCTCACACTCCTTCCCTCCCGCCTCGCATGTGTTTTTCTCCCATGCATCTCACTCTTACTCCCTCTTTTCCTCACTCACTCCCCCCCCTCTCTCCTCTCCTTCACCCACACCTAGGGTGACCAGATTTTCAAAATGAAAAACCGGGACACTTTAAAACATTATTTATAAAACAATGTACATCACGTCACGCCCCCCATCCCCCCCTCCTCATTGCCATGACAACAAGGCACTAACATCAGGCGGTGACATGTTGCCATGACAATGTGGCATCACGTGATGCCTCGTCACCATAATGCATCCCATTGTCATGTCAACTTGATGCCGCGTGACGTCACGGAGCAGCTCGTTGTTATGGCAATGTGTATTACGTGACGTCGCGCAGCCATGTTGATGGAATTTGGAGGGGAGGATACAGCCAAAGGCAAGATAAAAAAATATATAATAAATAGATCTAAAAAAAAATGTTATCTCCGCGTTAGCCTTCAATAGAAGGTGGTAACCCTGGCTGCAGTGTGTGTTTCTGTATACAGAGGTAGGCCCTGCAGTGGGTGTTTGTGTGTATAGAGGTGGGGGCTGCAGTGTGTGTTTGTGTGTATAGAGGTGGGGGCTGCAGTGTGTGTTTGTGTGTATAGAGCAGTGATTCCCAACCTTTTTTGTTTGGAGGAACCCTTTAAGTATTTCGTTACATTTTGGGGAACCCCTATCTGGATAACATGTTCGACGGGTAAATCACAAAATAGACGTGTAAAGAAGTGGGGGTAATAAATAATAATTAACTCATACTTTTGAATAAACAATGTGTATATATTTTGTAATGATTTTGGTTTAAACATCCCCCCCCTACATCTCACATCACCCCCCCCCCCGTCCCAAGAGCGTGAGGCTGAGAGAGAAAGATCAGCTTCAGAACACGCAGAAGCGAGATGTGCTGCGGGATGTGCAGCAGAAAGAGAACGGCCAGCAGCTGCAGAAGCGAGATGTGCTGCGGGATGTGCAGCAGAAAGAGAATGGCAAGCAGCTGCAGAAGCGAGATGTGCTGCGGGATGTGCAGCAGAAAGAGAACGGCCAGCAGCTGCAGAGACGAGAGGCGCTGCAGGCCTATGGCAACAGATGGAATTTGCCAAGCTCCAGAGGGCATTGCCCGAACCAAGCAGCAGAGGTTGTAGCCCTTCAAGACCACGGATGGAGCATTTCCCAAAATGGAAGGGGGGTAGATTGGAGGAAACCCCCCGACCTCCTCTTGATACACCAACTGAGGCTTCTTTAGGAGGGGCGGTTGGCACACCGAGACAGGGGGATACCCGTCTGTGTTTTGCCTGCCAACAGCTGGGGCACATCAGCACCAACTGCCCAGAAAGGAAGAGGCCTGCAACTGCCTCTGGAGGGGATCGCCCCTCAGGAGTGCACCAAGGTGCCTGTGTGGTACCTGGGCAAGGAAAAAACAAAGGTGCCCACTTGCAGCCAGTCCTGGTGGGGCAGAAACTCACCCAAGGACTGAGAGACTCGGGCGCTACACTTACCCTGGTGCGACCAGGACTGGTGCGGCCTGAGGAAATCATTTCTGGAAGGACTCTGCATATGGGGGTGGCGGGAGGGGGCCGCCACGTTTTGCCAGTGGCAAAGGTATACTTGAATTGGGACACTGGGCAGGGAGTGTGGGAGGTGGGAGTAATTGATGTTATTCCTGCTAATATGTTACTAGGTAATGATCTTGGCAAGATGTTTACCCAATATGAGACCTCTGTGACCCAACTAGCCCAGGAATCCGCTGAACAATTCCAGATACTGACGCACACTGGGGATCAGGGAAGGGTGACTGACAGGGGTTGTACCGGAGTGGGGGGGCAAAGATGGTCTCCAAGTACAGCCTGCCATCACAGAATACCTCAGGGGGGTGTTCAAGGGGGATTGTGCCAAAGGGGGGGGAGAGCTTCCCATTACAGCCTGTCATCCCTAGGAACCCAGAGGAAATGTTAAAGGTTTTATTTGTTTGAACGCGGGACTAGCGTGTAAGCCAGTCCCTTCGCTCATCTTAAGGAGGGAGATGTCATGATAATGTAGCCCTTTTTGTGAACCGGCCTGACCCACCCAATCTCACATTGGCCCCTCGTGGTCTAACCGTTCCTTTCCCCGCAACACACCTGCTCTAAGGGACTACTGGTAACTGCGTAACACCTGTGGCTCCAGGAGATCTGAGCCTCCGCTAGCTGGGAGCCTGGGGAAACCCTTACCATTTACCTGGTGCAGCGCCTCCACTTACCCAGGATCCCCGTTATGAAAGATAGCCCTGGGTAAGAAATACAATACTCATAGATAAAATACTAACACTTTACTAACACGACATGTCACACATCACATAACATAACATAACCTTATGCTCTATCCGCATTACCTCGACCCAATGTCTGGTGTTCCCACCCAGTGTCCTGTGATCCCCCACACCCAATGTCCCGTACTCCTACGGAGGTCGTGGGTGACTGCGCAGCCACTAAATTAAGCTAGGGCCCAGTTGGTGCACTTATATACTTCAGAGGTACCTTCCGAGCACTCCGATGCTCGGGACCGCAACACACTTCTAAAAGGGTCAGACGTCCGTCTGATCCTATCCAGGTACTTCTCTCCGTGGACCCCAACGAGGGTCCCACCGCTTCCCGGGAACAGCAACCGAATCACGGCAACACCAACCGCATCACGGGAACAGCAACCGCCGCTATCCCTAACTAACCCTATCAGGACAGGAACCCTAACCTAGGGCCTGTCCCTGATGAACCGCAACCTGGGATGGCTTGGGGAAAACTCCTAGGGCCTGTGGAACAATAACCTGCCCCCCCCTCCCCTAGCTACCCAGTCCTATCTGTAACTCTCTAGCTACTCCTAACTCCCAGATGCTAACAGCCTGCAGCAGACACACAGCTCTCACTGTCAGCCTGCAGGCATTCACACACACTGCACACACTGCGCCCAGCACATGCAGCGACACACACACACACAGCTGCACTCACACACACAGCCACCTGAATCCCGCAGCAAATCGACTGCTTGCACGCTGTGCCTATTTGCCAGTGCGCACAGCCCTATCCGCTGTGGCACTGCCAAACTGCACCTTCCGCACCTAAGGGTGACCTCCTTATCTAGGGCCGTCCCTTTCAGTTACCCCCTGCCCTTACCGGGAATTGGGGCCTGCCTGGGGACCTAAGGAGAACCCTTACCTGGTGCAGGAGCCACGCGCTCCCTACACCCTTCCTACTTCTTCCTTCTCCTCGTGCAGACTCACTCTGCAAAGCCCGGGAAATGTATCTATATTCCCGGGCTGAGCTTCCTCCAGCCCTATTGGCCGCAAGGGAGCACCTGACCTCTGTCTCCCTATGCCTGCCCTCGCGCTATCTCTCCCTAGCTCTGGGATCCTACCTGCGCATGCGCGACCTGTCTGGAGCCTTCCCTGCGCTGGCCACCTACTGCGCATGCGCGAACTAACGCGCAATGGCGGCGCCCTCTCCTTAAGCCGCCGGGCCCGTGGCAATGCGATCGCGGCCCTAGCAACGGCCCGATCGCGTCCCCGGCAACCGGCCTGCACCGCGATACCTCGCGCTGCTCCCTGCACTGGCCCCCACCCTCGCGTTCCCCCGGCGGGTCCACCGCTGCCTCCGGCGGCACCCGCGACCACCCGGTAAGCGCGGAGGGGGTCAGGGAGTCAAATTTTACCTCGGGGCTACAATAATATCATGAGCTACTAGGTTGTTTAATTCCCTTTGGTGCTTGAGGGGTTAATGAGCTACACTTTTGTACAAAATACCAAATGCTGGGTTTGAAACTGGGCAGGACTGTTTTTGTCTGCTCTGACTTTCAAAGTATTCTGTAGAAAGGGGTGGGCTTATGAGAATATTGTATCTAAGTCTGGGCCAGGTTGTTACTGGGCAGATCTGACTAGGGGCATGCTTGGATAGCATGTCAGACCTCATCTTCTGAAACCAGTGCCTCTCTGGGGAAAATCCATAGCATGTGGTCAGGTACTGTATAGGATTTTCTGTTTTCCCCCTTTTATTTTAAGAAGCTGTTCTGCCTTATATTGTAATTGTATGTTTATTTTTTTAATACCTTTTCTGTAAGTTAAGCACTGTATTGTTATATATATTAAACCATTTAATAAGTAATGCTTTGGGCTCTGAATGAACTTTGTGCACGCTGGAGAGAATAACTTGCTAAACTCAGGCACATGTTACTACAGCTGATTTTGTGTTAAAGTGCATAGTTTTTCCTATCATAAACAGGGACCTGAGGCCCTAGCGGATATTTTAGTCTAAGATCTTTTATCATATCTGCATAACCTCAGGTGGTGGCAGTGGATGGTTATGATGTGCAATTGGGTAGGGGTTAATACTAACTCGCTGGTTCCTTGCAGAGGAGAAAGGGGGGTTGCTAGAGAAGCCTTTGTGTATTAACCCTGGTTGCATATCTAAAGTTACGTGCTCACCTGTGTGCTGTTCGTGGCGGTGGTATATTGGGACGGCTTGAGGAGAGATACAACTCATTTGAGGGACCCCTGAGTGGGTGAAGAGTGGGGCAGCTTGCGGGTTGTGTATTGATCCTTGATCCTGTAAGAGGGGATACTGTCCATTTGACGGACCTTTGCGGAGGTGAAGAGTGGGTGCGCTTGCGAGCGTCGGTATTAACCCTTGTCCCGTATACAGGTCGCGTGCTAGCAGGGGGTCGTACGTGACAAATGGTGGCATAGCGGTGGGATAACAATTTGTAATTTTGTTAATATCAGAGCTTTTTAGTGGTTTGCGTTTATGCCTGCGGGATAAACGAAACATTAAAAAGTGACTGACCTGTGTGAGTCTTGCGAGAGATCACAGCTCAGTACCCCAAAGCGATTACTCAGTGCTAGTTTTATAAAACATACAAGCAGACAGTTTCGTTCCCCCCCCCCCTCTTGTTTTTCTTTTGCTATCTTTTTATTTTGAGTAAAGTGTAGAGAATATGGCTGCTTTATACCGACGCCAGACAAAAGAGACACTGATGGCTCTGTGTGAGGAGCGTGATCTCCAAGGTCTGGGTAAAGATAAAGAAGAGCGCATACAAGTCTTGCTGGAAGATGATAGAGGGCAAGATGCTACACTGTGCCAGGATGCCCACCGCAGTGGAAGTGAGTGTGGTGTAGCCCTGGATATCGCCCACGAGTGCCTAGGACCAGTAGATGAGGGAATGCAGTTGCAGCTCATCACCCAGTCCCAAGAGCGTGAGGCTGAGAGAGAAAGATCAGCTTCAGAACACGCCCCGACCTCCTCTTGATACACCAACTGAGGCTTCTTTAGGAGGGGCGGTTGGCACACCGAGACAGGGGGATACCCGTCGGTGTTTTGCCTGCCAACAGCTGGGGCACATCAGCACCAACTGCCCAGAAAGGAAGAGGCCTGCAACTGCCTCTGGAGGGGATCGCCCCTCAGGAGTGCACCTAGGTGCCTGTGTGGTACCTGGGCAAGGAAAAAATAACGGTGCCCACTTGCAGCCAGTCCTGGTGGGGCAGAAACTCACCCAAGGACTGAGAGACTCGGGCGCTACACTTACCCTGGTGCAACCAGGACTGGTGCGGCCTAAGGAAATAATTTCTGGAAGGACTCTGGATATGGGGGTGGCGGGAGGGGGCCGCCACGTTTTGCCAGTGGCAAAGGTATACTTGAATTGGGACACTGGGCAGGGAGTGTGGGAGGTGGGAGTAATTGATGTTATTCCTGCTAATATGTTACTAGGTAATGATCTTGGCAAGATGTTTACCCAATATGAGACCGCTGTGACCCAACTAGCCCAGGAATCCGCTGAACAATTCCAGATACTGATGCACACTGGGGATCAGGGAATGGTGACTGACAGGGGTTGTACCGGAGTGGGGGGGCAAAGATGGTCTCCAAGTACAGCCTGCCATCACAGAATACCTCAGGGGGGTGTTCAAGGGGGATTGTGCCAAAGGGGGGGAGAGAGCTTCCCATTACAGCCTGTCATCCCTAGGAACCCAGAGGAAATTGTAAAGGTTTTATTTGTTTGAGCGCGGGACTAGCGTGTAAGCCAGTCCCTTCGCTCATCTTAAGGAGGGAGATGTCATGATAATGTCATGAGATATTGGGTATTTTTAATCCCTTTGGTGCTTGAGGGGTTAATGAGCTACACTTGTGTACAAAATACCAAATGCTGGGTTTGAAACTGGGCAGGACTGTTTTCTGTCTGCTCTGAATTTCAAAGTATTCTGTAGAAAGGGGTGGGCTTATGACGGTGCCTTAACAAAATATTGTATCTAAGTCTGGGCCAGGTTGTTACTGGTCAGATCTGACTAGGGGCATGCTTGGATAGCATAGCAGACCTCATCCTCTGAACCAGTGCCTCTCTGGGGAAAATCTATAGCATGTGGTAAGGTACTGTATAGGATTTTCTGTTTTACCCCTTTTATTTTAAGAAGCTGTTCTGCCTTATATTGTAATTGTATGTTTATTTTTTAATACCTTTTCTGTAATTCAAGCACTGTATTGTTATATATATTAAACCATTTAATAAGTAATGCTTTGGGCTCTGAATGAACTTTGTGCACGCTGGAGAGAATAACTTACTAAATTCAGGCACATGTTACTACAGCTGATTTTGTGTTAAAGTGCATAGTTTTTCCTATAATAAACAGGGACCTGAGGCCCTAGCGGATATTTTAGTCTAAGATCTTTTATCATATCTGCATAACCTCAGGTGGTGGCAGTGGATGGTTATGATGTGCAATTGGGTAGGGGTTAATACTAACTCGCTGGTTCCTTGCAGAGGAGAAAAGGGGGTTGCTAGAGAAGCCTTTGTGTATTAACCCTGGTTGCATATCTAAAGTCACATGCTCACTTGTGTGCTGTTCGTGGCGGTGGTATATTGGGACGGCTTGAGGAGAGATACAACTCATTTGAGGGGCCCCTGAGTTGAGTTTATTTATGGATATCTGTGTAGAAGGTCTTATCTGTATCCATTTTATAGAAGTATAAGGTTTATCAGGACTGGGTTGGACCCGCTGAAGTAATTCAAGTGTTTTCTTGGGTATAGTTATGGTGAAAAAATATGATTGGGGAACAGTCTTGTGACAGGTCCTTATTTGCATATTTCAGAACAATAACATGCCAAAAGAGTTGTAGGCAATCCGCTTGCGCTGATTATTGTATCAGGAGTATTGTACAGGTCAATTAAATGTGATTACTGTAACAGGAGAATAATGGGAAACCAAAGTTCTCAAAATTTGCCGTTAGAGGTTGTGTGTCTGCAGACAAAAATAATAAAGAATGGATACAGAGAACAAGAAGAGACAATATAAATATGTTTTGTTGGCCAATGAAAAATACATGCAAGTTCAAATGAAAATACACATGCAAGTCCCAGTGAAACATGCCACCCCAATGAAAAGAGTTTGTTTGCAATAAAGTACTATAGAAGGAAGCGTGAACCTATGAGCAGCCGCACCGGTTTTCTTATTCGTAAGAATGCGAACACAAGGGCTCATAGTGGAAACTTCTAACTTTCAGTAATCCCTGTGTGTCTGTGGCAGTATAAATCTTTGGATTTTATGAGGTTTTTGTGGATAAAGTCAAGCATGGCATGCCCGGCTGGCGGACGCCACAGAAATCAGTTGTGAACGTATAAGCTTTTCCTTCCATTTCCCCACATGCAATAAGTGGTTATAAATCATTTCCTGATATAAACTCAAGTTTCGGTGCCGGCAAGTAAAATTGTTGCGCCCTTAATGGAGAGTGGCTAGATGGATTTGATACCCTAATGAATTTTTCCTGAATGATTACCTGTGTGAAAGATAAACCATGCTAAGTATCACCTGTGTGCACAAATCACCATCCAAAAACTTGCAAGTACGTACGAAAACATGAATATTATTTGCTCAGAATGAAGTCAAAGGTCTGAAAGAAAGAGAATCAGAAACGCAGCAGCACAGAGCGTGCCCCCACCTTTTTCTCCAGCGCGAGGAATGTGCTAAGATATGACAGTTAACTCAAAAGCTCCGGAGCATCAGAGTAGTTTTAAATTCAGGTTATTTATGAGAATAAAGAAAGAGAAGGGAACTTTTATTAATATTGTTGCAGGGTGAAATTGTTGGGTAATAGGGGAGAAATGTCTTTCTTTTATTTGTTCGTTATTTTTGTGATGTTGTTTAGCTGTGTATGAGAGTAGTTTTTTGTATTGTGTGTGTTCTGTATTGTGTTTATCCAGTAAAAACACATTTCACGTTTATTTCTATGGGATTAGGAGATGTTGGGAATATTTTGTGTTCAAAAATGCGGGTAAAAGCTCATAAGCATTGTTTGAAGTATATATTGTATTGTATGTTTTTATGTAAATAACGCCATTAATATGCACAGCGCTTCACAGGAGTGGTGCACGGCGTAATCATATAGGTAGCAAATGGTAAAGGTAATAGGTCATGAAATAAGTGATCCAGACATAAAAGTAACATTAAGGAAGAGAAGTCCCTGCTCTGAGGAGCTTACAATCTAATTGGTAGGTAGGGAAAGTGTACAGAAACAGTAGGATTTGATTAGAAGCCAGGAGAGGAATTTCAGGAGGGGAAACACAGAATCAGAGTTTAAAGAGTAGAGTGATTCTGGCAGCAGCGTTTGGGATATATAGTAGAGAAGACAGGTGAAAGTCAGGAAAGCGGGATAGCAGGGGATTACAGTTATCAAGATGGGTGAGAATGAGGGTCTGAATCAGAGTTTTTAATAGTTGAGCAACAGAGGAACAAGTGTATCTTTGTGATAATGTGGAGGAAAAAGTGACAGTTACAGAAATGTTTTGAATGAAAGAGGAGAATATGAGAGAGGAGTTGAGGGAGTGACCCCTAAGCAGCGTGCTTAGGCTACTGGATGGAAGAGTCAAGAGTAATGTGGAAGGTGATATTTCAGGTTAGGGAGGAAGTATGAGGAACTCTGTTTTTGCCATGTTAAGTTTAAGGCAAAAGAGGGCCTTCCAGGATGAGATAACAGAGAGACATTCAGAAACTTAGGTTTGTATGGCAGGTGTAAGGTCAGGGGTTGAAAAGTAAATGAGGGTGTCGTCAGCATAGTGGTGATATTTAAACCTAAGAGATGTTATTAGGTCACTTAGAGAGAGTGAGTACAGAGAAAAGAGAAAAGTGTGGTCCACAGAGGCAAATGCTTCAGAGAGTAATATGAGCAGAGTGTAATGACCTCTGTCTTGGGCAGCATATAGGTCATGAGTTATTTTAGTGAGAATTGCCTCCGTGGAGGGAGCAGTGCTGAAGTCAGATTGTAGAGGGTTAAGGAGAGAATGGGCGTTGAGAAAATGGAGCAAGCAAGAGAATACAAGACAAGTTCAGTAGTTAAAGTAGAAAGACAGGTAGGGTCAAGCTTGCTATTTTTGAGTCATGGTATAACTATTAAAAGTTTGAAGGAGAATGGAAATGTAGCAGATTAGAGGGAGAAGAGGAGATCAACAGTGATGGTGACATTCTCTTTTGAGACAGTGGAAAAAGAGTCAAGGAAAGTAGGAAGAGAGTAGGAAGCAGAGTAGGATAGGAGGAAACAGAGGGAATGTTCTGGTGTATGGATTCAACCTCTTTCTTAAAATAGTCAGCAAAAGTCCTGAGGTGAGATGAAGGAAGAGTTAGTGTGGATAGAAGTGTGAGTGTTGATTAATGGAGAGAAATAGGTGTGTGTAGCATGAGAAAGGACAGAATTGCAACAGGATAGCATAAATTTGTAGTGAATGAAGTCAGTGAAACTATGAAAGTTCAAACAGAAGGCAATAAAAAGAACTGAGTGTAGGGAAATGGCATGAGCGTGTGGAGTTATTTGTGTGTTAAGAAGTTATATAAACCATAGCTATATAAAAGCCCGTGGGTTAATTTTTAAGAGGCCATAAAAAATGAAGTTCTTAGGGCTCTGGATAAAGCTCCATGTATTTAAACTTTAAGCAAAAGTTCCAATCTAATAATTATTTTCAGGAAGAAGCCGTGGTGTGCCGTTATCTTATCTTTTCAGGGTCAATTGGCGAAACGCCCAGAAACAAAATGGCTCTTTGCCCAGAAACAAGTCTTATAAAATTATTTTTTCTTTAGTCAGATGAATATGCAGTGTCTTTAAAATTATAAAGCTGACCATGTGCTCAGCACAGTGCAAAGAGATTATATAAAGTAAGACATTAGTGTGAAGTCTTATGCAAAATCATTTGTCTATTAACTGAATATGTGATGTATGTTATAACTTTTAACCATTTATTTTTTCCAAAGGTGTCCGTAAGCAGTAGTTATTGTCAAAAATGGCTGTGTAATCGAGAATGGGTTTGCCAAGAAGGAGTGAATTTGGGAGTCATCTCTCATTTGTGGGTGTGTCTTGTGCATAGGGTTAAATACAAGGGATACATAGTTGCAAAAGCAGTTACATAAGTGAAAAAGGTATGCATTATATACAAGGTGTCATGATAATATCATGAGCTACTAGGTTGTTTAATTCCCATTGGTGCTGGAGGGGTTAATGAGCTACACTTGTTTAACCAAATACCAAATGCTGGGTTTGAAACTGGGCAGGACTGTTTCTGTCTGCTCTGACTTTCAAAGTATTCTGTAGAAAGGGGTGGGCTTATGAAAATATTGTATCTAAGTCTGGGCCAGGTTGTTACTGGGCAGATCTGACTAGGGGCAGGCTTGGATAGCATAGCAGACCTCATCTTCAGAAACCAGTGCCTCTCTGGGGAAAATCCATAGCATGTGGTAAGGTTAGGATTTTCTGTTTTACCCCTTTTATTCTAAGAAGCTGTTCTGCCTTATATTGTAATTGTATGTTTATTTTTTAATACCTTTTCTGTAAGTTAAGCACTGTATTGTTATATATATTAAACCATTTGTGAATGAGTGCCAGTGAAACACCATAAATACCCACATCAATCACAAAACAATTACACTCACCCGTGTGGGGACCCAAAAGCCCGCGAAAACCATGCTCATGTGCTCTCTGTGGACCGCAGCCCCGTGCTGGAACGCACCGCCATCTTGGAAATCAACATATTGTCCCTTCCTTCATGACGCTACGTATGGATGCCTATATGCATCAAATGGCACCACTAGATGTCGGCGCGCATGTGGAAGAAGCCTTATGGCGAAACGGCCATTGGAGTATCTATACCACTCACTTTCCTGTGTCCCACCGCTGCACCGTGCTGACCATCTCCTGAATACCCTAGTTGCTGTGTAGCCAGAAGGTGGTGGCTAAACCCTGGCATTTATAATAAAGAGCCAGACAAAGACAGAAAATAAATGTCTAAAATATGCAGAAGCGAGATGTGCTGCGGGATGTGCAGCATAAAGAGAACGGCCAGCAGCTGCAGAGACGAGAGGCGCTGCAGGCCTACGGCAACAGATGGAATTTGCCAAGCTCCAGAGGGCATTGCCCGAACCAAGCAGTAGAGGTTCTAGCCCTTCAAGACCACGGATGGAGCATTTCCCAAAATGGAAGGGGGGTAGATTGGAGGAAACACCCCGACCTCCTCTTGATACACCAACTGAGGCTTCTTTAGGAGGGGCGGTTGGCACACCGAGACAGGGGAATACCCGTCGGTGTTTTGCCTGCCAACAGCTGGGGCACATCAGCACAAACTGCCCAGAAAGGAAGAGGCCTGCAACTGCCTCTGGAGG